>JAJPUD010000910.1:505902-538441 GCA_023553655.1 Myrmecobius fasciatus
TGTGTGTGTGTGTGTGTGTGTGTGTGTGTGTGTGTGTGTGTGTGTGTTCAGATATATACCTAAATATAGGCATACCTCACTTTTTATTGTCTGATTATTCAACATTGCCTAAAGATTTCTATATGAACATCTCCTTTATCTTTTAACTTGATGGTTTCTGTTAAATGACTAAATAGATGAAGATAGCATTGTCACAGTTAGAGTGAGGAATGACAGAACCCAGGATGCCTCAAAAGGGGTGAATAAACTCTGTACAGAAACAGAGCAGAAAGTCAATGCCCACTTCTAATCTGGATGAAGTAGGGTGACTTAACCTTAAAAATAAAGTAGAATTTCCTTATGTAAGTGTCCATGAATGTATCTATGCTTAAATAATCATAATTACAGCTCACATTTGTAAAGTGCTTTATATACATTATTTCATATGTATATTAACATGCATAAATTCCTTAAAGACAGAAATGGTCTTTGCATATTATATATTGCTGTAGATATGTAGATAGACTTAAATGGTTTCTGATGGTTCAGAAAGATGTATGTTTAGAGACAATTTTGTCAGGAGGAAAACTGCTAATTTTTCACATAATTGATTTTTCTTGCCTTTTACATTCTGTATATATTTCTTATGATTGTTATAGGCCTAGGTTATTTAATGGTAATTTTAGGTAATCTCTCTTAATTGGTAATAGTAGAATATGTAAAACAAATAAATGTAAACCCAATTACGTTTAGTGAAGAAATGTTGCTACTTAAACATTCTTTTCAAGAAAGAATTTTTTTAAAATGGTAGTATTAGGAAAACATTTAACAGAATATATTGTCTGTTTTACAGCCAAATTTGTATCCGACTGTGGGGCTACAGACACCAGGAGAAGTGGTAGATGCCAATTTTGGGCAACATCCATTTGTGTTTGATATAGAAGACTATATGCGAGAATGGAGAACCAAAATACAGGCACAAATAGACCGGTTTCCTATTGGTGATAGAGAAGGAGAATGGCAGACCATGATACAAAAGTAAGAGTGAAGTAGTTTGAACAGATTTCAAAAATTTCTTTTTATAAAATATTTTGACAGTTGATATTCTTTTTGTATTCAGAGAAAATTTTAACATAGTTTCTTTTATTAAATTATCATCTTGATGATTAAACTTTGAATTTCTGTCACATAATAATTACCTTCATTTTGAGACTAGTTAGGCAGCTAAGTGGCACAGTAGATAGTGCTGGGCTTGAATTCAAAAAGACCCATCTTCCTGAGTTCAAGTTTTGACCTCAGACACTTATTAACTGTGTGATCCTGGATGAGTCACTTAATCCTCTTTGCCTCAGTTTCCTCATCTGAAAAATGAGCTGGAGAAGGAAATGGCAAACCACTGCAATATCTTTGCCAAGAAAACCACTAATGAGGTCATGAAGAACCAGATGTGATTTTAAAAAATGACCCACCAACCAACAGCTGAGACTAAAGTAAATAAAATTGGTTGATTGGATATAAAACTTTCAGTCTAACACAATACTTTGCCAGGGGAAACTAGGCAGTTTTATCTGGATGGCATGGTAACTGTACATGGGATTACAGGCAACCAGAAATGACAAGTTAGATTTAGGGCCTCATATTCTAAAATGGGTTAAATGTTTGTTTCCTTAATTGCTGTTAGGTGTGCCTTTGATTTAGTAAGTGACTGGCCAAAATGGCATTAAGAGTTGTGATTAATTTTTATTTAACTGCATGTAGAGGCAGAATTGAAGATTCCTTCAGTTCTTCCATGACCTGAAATTGAATTTTGACAGTGTAATCATATTAACACATTTATTTGAATCTGAAATATTTACTAAGCTTTTTAGGTGGAGCTAATTTTCTGTTCCCCAACAAGCTGTTACAGAACTCAAATCTGAAATTGCTTTCTTGAGTTACATATTATAATAAATCCTTAAATACAAAGAAAGTTGGAATGCAATTTGTCAATCTTAGAAGAGTTTAAAAACACATGTTCTTAAATTATATAATTGGTTATAAATTACTTATATTGAAATTGCTGATTTAAAAAAAAATATTAGGGGGGAAGCTAGGTGGTGCAGTGGATAGAGCACCAGCCCGAAAGTCAGAAGGACATGAGTTCAAATATGACCTCAGACACTTAACACTTCCTAGTTGTGTGACTCTGGGCAAGTCACTTAACCCCAATTACCTGCACCAAAAAAAAAAAAAATAGTAGGAGCCATTTATCATCCTCAGAGGATTTAATTTTATAGGATATATAGTATAGCTTTAAGAAGTTAGATATGTAAAAATAAACATGTCACTGTTAATCATACATACAAGTAGAATAATTGCTCATTTTTAGATTGATAATGAAGAAAATTTTAGCATTTATATAGCTCTTAATTATGTTTGAGGCACAATTATCTCATTTGATCCTTACAAAAATCTTGGGAAGGCTGGTATTTTTGATATCTTCAATTCACATTTGAGAAAACTGAGGCAAACAGACTAAATGACTTGTCTAGGTTCACATAATTAAATGTCTGAAAGTGGATTTGAACTTAGAGTTTATTGACTCTAGGCCTGGGACCCATAACTATTGTCCATCTTGCTAAGTAAGTACATTATTCTCTAGGGATTGAATTCAATTTTTGCTCCCTAGTAGAACTAGGACATGGCATTTATGTGTACAAGATAAGGTTTGAATCCCTGAAATGCTTTGTGCTTTCATGTATTTACCATAGTTTATCTCACAGTATGCCATGGAGGACATAATTTTCTGGCATTTTTTAAGAAAAACTATTAAAAATGTCCTCTGCTTCTCGTGAAATAAATGATAACTTGGTGACCACCTTCTTTTCTAGTGCTGTTGCCTCCTAGTGTGGCAGGGCCATGAAAACTTTGATTAGTATTTTGAAAGAAACTGGACTTTCCAACTTTGTGCACCAAAGTCTTCATCAATAATGAAGCTGTTATAAGATTAGAGTCTAAACACCTAAAGGGTAGTTATATATCTGGATGCCATTAGAGGCTTATAGATAAATAAAAATGGTTTGTTTCTGTGATTTTTTTTTTTTTTAGATCATAATTAATTACCAAGATACCTTGGCATAATAATATCAGCAAGTTAACATTTGTTTCCTTAAAAGCTCATACTTGTAAGAGAAAAGAAAAGGGTAATAAATTTTAGCTCTAAGGACATATGTGTGGTTTTAATAAAATAATTTGAATAAATTAGTTGATGAAATGGCAGATAATTTTATTAGTAAAAACTGTTCTCTTTGCTAATTTTCTTTTATCAAGTAATATTCACTTAATTTTTGTAAAACCTTTAGCTTAACAGGAAGAGAATAAGCATTTATATAATGGCTACTATGTGTCTGTGTTAGGTGTTTTACAAATATTATTTAATTTGATCCTCACCACAGTTTGACAGGGAAAGTGCTGTTATTGCCACCCTCATTTTGCAGTTGAGGAAATGGAGACAAACAAACTAAATGAGTAGCCCATAGCTAGTAAGTGTCTGAAGCTGGGTTTGAACTGAAGTCTTCCTGATTCCAGACCCAGCACTCTATCCATTGTGCCATCTAGCTGCTCCAAGAAAGCAAAGCTGATCTTAGTATGTATTTCTGAAAAGCACCAAATTCATTAATCATTTAATTAGCTTCAGATTATTTTTGTCTTTTATATTAAATCTTTTTATGAATAATTTAGTTGTGTAGTTAATGTAATTCAGTAATGTTTGCAGTTCTACAGTGTTGATTGAAAAATTAATCCCTCACGAATGACTTGTGTAGAATTAAATTAATAGTTTCTTATTCAGGATTCTTAAATAATGTTAATTTGCCTTAGTTTTTATGTTTTTTTCATAGGTTACCAGTGATTTAAGTACTATCTCTGTGATAGCCTTTTCTTAGCATTTATCTCCGTGAACTTCTATAGTTGGTTCTTAATTCTGTTGATCATTCCTTCCTTCCGGCCTTAGGAATTCCCCTTTGACTTATGGCAACAACCTTTCTTTCCTGTAACTGCTTCTTCACCTGTGAAATATGAATGTTCACCTGCCCTTGAATTGGGCCCTCTTCTCATTGCCCACTCACTTAATCATGTTGTTCTTTATTCTCTCTTAGAGATCTCATTAGGTCTTATGGATTTAATTTTTTCTGGCAAGTGACTCATTTACATAACAAGTCCAGATCTCTGCCTTCAATTTCAGCCCTACATTTGCAGGTGCAGGTGCCTTTTGGGGAAGTCTATCTGCTGTTTCATCAGTACTTGACACTCAGCATGTCCAAAATCTGAACTTCCATCTCCTTCTTAAAGCTTACCCCTATTCTAAACTTTTCCATTTGTTTTAATAACATGATCTGTTTTTTTGTTTGCATTCACTCAATCACAATCTTCATTCAGGCCCTCATAACTATTTGGTTGGACTGTAGTATTAGCCAGAAAATTGGCCTTCTTGTGTTCATTGCTTCTTCTTTTTCAGTATATCCTTTTCATTGCCAGAATATATTTTCTAAGGCACAGATACAGTATAAAATGCAAACTTTCAAGACTGGCTGGCATTGAATTCTGTGTATACCAACCTACCTTTCTAGCTGCATAATTCTCCATGTATTTTTTCTAGTTTATCTGATCCCGGACTTGACATTACATGCAAGATGTCTCTGTCCTTCCAAGTTTAGAATATATTCTTTCCTCATTTATAACTTTCAGATTCTTAACGCTGCTTGATAGCCAGCCCAACTTAGATGCCACATTTCTGATAGACTCTTCTTCATTCTCTTCTATTTGTTCCTAATTTAAAGTTTTTTTTTTTCATCATGGTACTTTGTCTGGATCTCTCCCTTGCTTATATCACTCACTACCTTGTATTACTTACATACTTATATGTATACATATCCCATCTTCTTCAGCAGAATGTCTTTAAAGTCGGGGGCTGTTTTATTTTTTGAAATTTGTGTATCACTTGTCATAGTGCGTACATTGCATATAGAAAGCATTTAAAAAATGAGATTCATCTATCCCTCCATTCCCAAGCCACATTTGAATGTATGCATTGGAAGACTATGGTAATTGGGAATGAGGAAAAAAGAAGCAAGAAGATAATCATGGTTCAATAGAAGAAATTTTGAATTGGGAGTCAGAAGGCCTAGGTTTGAATCATGGCTGAATTGTAGATGATTTGTGTGACCTTGAGCAAAGTTGTTCACCTCTTTGGGCCTCAGTTCTCTTTATTTGTAAAGAAATGAAAATGGAGTTGATGACTTGGTAGGTCCCTCCAGTTCTAAATCTATAACCCTGTGAAAGGAGCAAACATTTATGCCCATAAGATCTCTAGTAAGTAGCAATCTAAGCATGTTTGGACTTTGGAACTTTTTTTTTCCCTTATAGAAAAAAAAATAGATATATGACACATAATTATTTAGAAATCTAAAGAAGTTGAGATCTGATGTGTTCCTGTATTTGTAAGAAATACTTTGAACATTAAAATTATAGATTGCAATATATATTTATTCAATAAAGGATTTTTTTTTTTTTTTTAAAGAATGGTTTCATCTTACTTAGTACATCATGGGTATTGTGCTACAGCAGAAGCATTTGCCAGATCTACAGACCAGACCGTACTAGAAGAATTAGCTTCAATTAAGAATAGACAAAGTAAGAACTCAGTGCAATATGATTAACGTATTTTATGTAGGATTTAAGTTTCAAGCTATGTCATTTTTGTCAAGTTCACTTCTAATGCTTTTCATTTTAAAATATTTGTTTACATGATTTTAGAATAATTATAGATCTACAAGTAATTCATTCTAATAAAAATTTTGATGGTCAACTTCAAATAGAATAAATAATCAGAAAGAGCATTGCCATAGAATTTTACATATTGATTAAAAAAACATAATTAAACATTTTTGGTAAGAAATGTCTTCCTGATAGCTAAATGCCTTTATATTACTTAGAAGAAAAAAAAATAATATGTTCTCTTAACTTTGAAACCAATCTATTCTTATTTATATAGAAGTTATTTAAAATAAATATTATTTAAATAATTGATGGGGACATGCTAATGAGACCAAGGTTGTTAGACCTACTGCTATAGTGGCAAATTAATTTGACTCTAGTGGTCATGAACTATATCAGAATTTGTTTTGTTGATAACAAACGCAATTTGATAAGAATATACTTATTGCTTTTGAAAAAACTGTTAAAAAAACATGTTCATATGTAAGGCTTATCTTATTTTTTTGGACAAGAATCAGAGATTAGGAATGAAAACCTAATAAAGAATTTTATTTGTTTTATATGATAAAATTGCATTTGAAACTGCAGTGTTTACTTAGCTTTTTTTCATAAGTTTTTGTACTTTGATCTGTATTATTGAACACAGGTATTTGACTTTGTTTTATTTTTTTATTATGTGAACATACCAAACATAGTAGTGCTTTGATCAGTGTTATTTCAAAATAAAACCATTTGTACATTATAACCAAAAAGTGCTATAATGTTAATCTGAGACATAGATTTTTGGGAGACTTAGCCCTGGTATGATTAATTTCCCACAATATTGGTTTATTTACTAAGTATCCAAGACATTTTTAAAATATAATTTAATATCCCTCCATTAATGTTGTTATGCCTAAAATTATATTTTTTAAGAGAGTCACTTAAGTGTTTTTATTTATGGTATACCTATAATCCAAAGTGTGGCCTCTCATTTCTGAGACCAAAGCTTTCAAGGGAGAAATATAAATTTATTGCTGTGAGTAAATAATGAACAATTACAGAAAACTTTTAGGTACTTTTATCCTTTTAGGTTTTTTTTTTTTTAAGTTAACTTTCTACTTTATTTTAATGAACAGGAATTCAGAAATTGGTATTAGCAGGAAGAATGGGAGAAGCCATTGAAACAACACAACAGTTATATCCAAGTTTACTTGAAAGAAATCCTAATCTCCTATTCACATTAAAGTGAGTTCCTCTTAGGCTACTTAATATAGAGGCAAAATTATTTTAATACTGTAATTATTGTAATTTTACTTTTATCTAAATGTTTGTAAGATTCTTCCTTTAAAGTGGAACATTTAAATAATAAAAACGTGCATTGTTAAAAAATAAATAAAATATTTTGATATCTGACTTGAGCATTTTGCTTCTCTAATTCTTCATTGTAGAACCTGTTAGATTCTGTATGTCTTTTTAATTTTTAAAATAGATCTTTGCAATAAATCTTTTAGCTTTTTAAAAATAATTTTAGTTCAATATTTTTTGCATTACAATTACATTTCTTACAGAAAATCTCAGTGTGAGAGAGTAAAACTAGAAATTCTACAGACTCAATTTGAATGGATCCTAATTTTCTTGAAATCTTAACCTCATTCTTAGGAATATATCTTATTTTAAAATAAAGTTATTTTTGGTATTTTGCTTTACTTTAATCATCTCAAATTAGTTATTTTGACTCTTTTTAACAAAAAGAATATCCATTTTCCTACCATCCCCAGTAGTTACATACAGTTTTGTCAAAATTCTGAAATTTTCCTCCCAAAAATCAGTCACTTGAAATTTAGATCATTAACATGCATGATGCTATCCAGTACATTAAGGTAAAGCACCAAGTTGAATACCATTGTGTAATGTATACTATAATGTCATCTTTTTTTTTATTCTCTAGGGTTCGGCAGTTTATAGAAATGGTGAATGGTACTGATAGTGAAGTAAGATGTTTAGGAGGTCGGAGTCCAAAGTCTCAAGACAGTTATCCTGTTAGTCCACGACCATTTAGTAGTCCAAGCATGAGCCCCAGCCATGGAATGAATATCCACAGTTTAGCATCAGGCAAAGGAAACGCCACACATTTTTCTGGTGAGGTTCATTTAGAAAACTTAATATTTTTGCTTTTCTGTATAATTTTTAATAAGTGGGTTAAAAATATCATAAAATGTTTCTTAGAGAGGTTCTTTTGAAAATAAACATTAAATGCTGATTTTTAGCCAGTTGGTTGATTTCAACATGGTAAGTATTTAATGACATTTGTTATTATGGATATGCTTTATATAGCTTTGGAATCAGGAAGATCTGGTTTCAAATCCCACCTCATATACTTAATTCTGTTACCCTAGACAGATGACTTTATTCCTTTGTACCTCAGTTGTCTTAGGTTTAAAAAAAAGGCAGGGGGGGAGGGGGAGATTAGGCTAAATGGCCTCCATTATCCTTTCAGATAGTAAATATATGCTCTCATGCTTCTGGACTTCTTATTTTTTGTGGAGAGGGAAAGGGTTGAGAGTGAAATGTCTAAATTAAGATATAAATTGTCATAAAATTTAGTTGAGTAGAGGTGTGAAAATTTCTTGACTTCCCTCTCCTCTTCCTCCCAATTTACAAACCTTTATTCTTTCCCCCTTGTATCCCTTCTCTGTAGTGGAGGGAGGAGGGAAAGACCCTGGTAACAAATATGCATAGCAAACAAAACAAATTCACATTGCCTATGCAAATACTATGGGGGTGACAATTTTTATCCGAAATCCGGTCATTGTGTAAGTGGGCCAAACTTTTTAAGAATATGGATTGTCAGTTAGGAAGTATTTTCAAGTTATAGTGTTAAGCTTGTTCTGAAAGTATTTAATTAAGGCTGAATTTTGTTTTTCCATATATTTTGTACTAACTAGAGCAAATGGCAGGGAACATCTAACTTATGTTATAGTATAATTCACTAGAATTTATAGTAAAATGCCACAGTGCAAGTCTACTTTAAGCATATACATCTTTTGAATATATTGCCATTTGTTTCACTAGAGAATATGTACCAATACATATGTTCTAATACATAGTAAACTTGCAATAAATGTTTGAATTTTTTCACCCCTTTTTTAAAAGGTTTGAATTTATTAGTAAAATCAATTTTATTTTGTTGTCAGTAGCTCAGTTTCTACTCAGTATATAATCTTTTTGTCTTTAAATAGATCTTTTATTTAGTATGGTATTTGGCATATAGTAAACAATGCTTTTTCACTTTTTATTTGAGATTTTTATTGTCTTATAGACAACACAGATTGTGGAATGTTTTGCTAACTTAGTTTAGACTCTGACCACATGAACAAATTAGATTACTTTTTAAAATTTTATTGCTAAATCTTTTATTCTTGTCTTTTATAACTGTTTTTTTTAGGTTTTGAAAGTTGTAGTAATGGAGTAATATCAAATAAAGCACATCAATCTTATTGTCATAGTAAACACCAATCAACCAGTTTAAATGTCCCTGAACTGAATAGTATAAATGTATCAAGATCACAACAAATTAATAGCTTCACCAGGTAAGCAATCGCCCGAGGCTTTCTAGCTTGATCTCTAGTAGCAACATATTAAAAATATAGTTTTAGGTCAAGATCTATTTGGGATCTCCACCAGACCAGGCTGCAGGCATCTAATTTCAGGGAAGAAGAAAAAAGAGCCTGAGATTAGGGGAGGTTGGATGAGAATTTAATCCTTTTGGTTTGTATGCCTCTAGGCAAAGAGGGAGTCAGAGTCATACTGAACCCTTGGAAAGGTTAATTAACTTAAATGAAGTAGTCAAAATTAGGCAATTAGGCATTGGATATACATGTTGGTAATACTGTTTCTGTGGGAAAATGTCATAGAATACAGCAAGAACTTGATCTAGCATGGGGGAATGAAGATTGATTAAGCACCAAAATAGAAAATGCTTTAAACAAATAAATTAGGTAACCTAGGTTCTAATCCCAGATTGACTCCTGAGTAAAAAAAGAGACATGTCCTGCATAAATACATTGTTTGAGATGGCAGTAAATATTTGATTAGATATCCTTAAATTAAGCAGATCAATAGCTAAAGGAAAGAGAAAAATGAATACATTGTTTTGAGAATTCTAATCAAAGTAAAATTGGAAATTTGAGAATCAGATTTTTTTCGCCATGGAAAGGTACAATTATAAAGGATAGTTTAAAATCAAGGTTTGATAGTGTCATGGAATTTAAGTGGCATAGGAGAGGGTGCTATAAAAGCGGTCTTGAAGACTAGAAACCTAGAGACTTTAAATTTTTTTAAGCATTTTGAGGACATTTTGGAAGAAGGTAAAGAAAAATATTGGGCTAACATGAGAACATTTTGAGGAGGAATTCAAGCAACAAACAACAGTTCAGTGATTTCATTTATATACATATACATACACACACGCATGAGAAATAAGTAGCTTATAAGGCTGGACTTTTAAGAATAAAAAATATTTTGAGTAGTATGTGGAAAAAAACTAGAGAAATGATTGTTAGCATTTCATACTAGGGCTGGAGGAATAGGAATAACTAGAAGAGTATTCTTCTCCCCCCCCCACCCCCCCATTGGTATATTAATTACTCTGAGGATTGAATGAGAATGTATGTAAAAATACTTTGAAAAAGAAAAAAGTACTTTTTCCCCTTACAAATACTTTTTTCCTCCTTTCCCATGAGTGTAGATCATTTTGATAAGAGTCAACCATGTATTATTAATCTATTAGTTTTGACTACCTTTTTATAATTTTCCAGTAGTATTTTAATTTTTTTAAATACATGTAAAGATAGTTTTTTTTGTTTGTTTTTTTCTGGTAAGACTTTGTGTTACAGATTTTTCTCCCTCCTTTCTTTTCCCCTCAAGATAGCAAACAATTTGATATGTCCAATTCTTTTAAACATTTCCATATTTGTCATGTTGTGCAAGAAAAATCAGATCAAAAAAGAAAAAAAAAACACAAGAAAGAAAATGTAACCAAAAGATGAAAATACTATACTTTGATTCACATTCAGTCGCCATAATGCCCTCTGGTTGTGGATGGCGCTTTCCATCCCAGGTCTCTTAGAATACCTTGCATCACTGCATTGTTGAAAAGAGCCATGTCCATCACAGTTCATCATCACATAATCTTGTTGCTGTGGTTCTACTCACTTCACTCACATCAGTTCATGTAAGTCTCTAGGCTTTTCTGAAATCAGCCTGCTTGTCATATCTTATAAAACAGTAATATTCCATGAACTTATTCAGCCATTCTCCAACTGGTGGGGAATCTACTCAATTTCTGTTTTTTGCCACTTTTATAAAAACTGCTGCTACAAACATTTTTGCACATATGGGTCCCTTTCCCTCCTTTAAAATCTCTTTGGATACAGGCCCAGTAGAGACACTGCTGGATCAAAGAGCATGCAAAGTTTGATAGTCCTTTGGGCATAGTTACACATTGTTCTCTCCAGAATGGTTGGATCATTTCATCACTTTACTATCAATGAAGACTACATTTCTTTCTAGAGTTGTTGTGCTGTATTACTTTACAAAGTAACATAAGTATGGTTGAGCAACACTGTATTTTAAAACAAACTTTTTACCAATATTGTATTTCTTGTAATTAGGTTTGTTTTTTCCTTTTGCAGCAATGATGTAGACATGGAAACTGATCACTATTCCAATGGAGTTGGAGAGACTTCCTCCAATGGTTTCCTAAATGGTAGCTCTAAACATGACCACGAAATGGAAGAATGTGACACCGAAATGGGTCTGCAGTGATATTTCTTATATTTTTAATTAAAATGGTAGCTACAAGGTTATGTTCTTATTTGTGTTCATTCACAAGTGACAAAACAATTTGAATTTACAGATGTGATTATTTGGATTTTAAGTAATGTAGTTTATTTTATCTGGATTTTTTGAGGGGGATCAGTAGAGGAAATTAAAGAATGCAGAAGTTAATTATCATTCTCTTTCAAATAATTCTTTTGGAAACCAGATGTTTTTAAATTTTCCTTTTTAAATAATTTGGGGCTATACCTAAGTAATTTATTTTTCTGGATAAAATTATTGTAGCTGTTGACAGAGGTGGCAGTTTGCAAATTAGTGTTAAAAACTTATGTGTGTGTACAGGTGGGGGATGTGGAAAGTCCTGTCCTATTTATTTAGATATAGTCCTGAAGTCAAAAGTTGGATAGTGATAGTTTTTGTTGGCTTTTTTTTATCTAGCCAAACTGAACTCCATATAATTGAGCTGTCATTCTAAATCTTAAAAGCATACATAATTGCACTGTTCTGTTACCTTATATTGCAAATAATAGCACGCAGTTCAGTGATTCAGAATTCTCCACAGTTGGGAGAGTTAAAATTATTGAAGCTTTTAAATGATTTATTCAGCAGAAACTCCATGGCAGCACTGGATTTCTTCAGTGTGTTGAGGTAAACACATTTATTCAATTGTTAGTAAAGAAACAACTGTTCCTAGAGTTTTTATAAGGCAATGTACTTTATAAATGCAACAATGTGTATTACCTTTTAAAAATAAATTTATTAAAGCTATATACCTTTTTAAAGCAAAAAAAAATTCTTTCAAAGCATTTGCAACTTCTCTTCATGTTAATGATAGAATCAATTTTGCAAGAATATATTTTATTTTAAAAAGTGATTTGGAAATTCAGATAATTATTGTAGAACCATTTTGGAATGTGAATTTTTTTTGTTATTTAGGTATATGGCCCTAGTAAAGATTTAGTGAGGTTGTTCAAAGGTTATATAGTCCATTTCTCTTGGTTTCCAGAAAGAAGTTTTATTTTACTTAGTTAATGTAACCTTTTTGATTTCATGGCACTTGGTGACTTTAAAAGTAAAATTTTTTATTATGCCTAAGTTTTATTCTTCTGTGCTCTCTTATAATTTACCTGTATGGATATCTTAAGCTTTTCTGACTTGGAAAAGGTGAAAACAGCATTAGAAGCACGGGACACCATTATAAGATGCTCAGGGGTTACACAGAAATTAGTAATAAAATTGAAAAGGAATTTAAGCCTCCTTGTCCCTCATTTCATGCTTATCCATTGTATTCCTTGCTGATTTTATAAATGGATAAAATGTACCTGTGCTGCTATCAAGCTAGAAATGTAAGTTAGACTTCATTAGTATGCATTTCTTAATTGAAATATAAGGTGTATTTCTGAGTGAAATTGTCTTAATTTTTAATATATATGAAGAGAGAAAGAGAGAAGTCCTTTTCATTAGGGTAGTAATACGCTTAATTTTTTTTTTTTTTTTGTATTATTACTGATAGAGGGTCATTGTTCTTGTAGAAGTAGATTCACATCACTTGAGACGACAGCTTTGTGGAGGAAGTCAAGCAGCCATTGAAAGAATGATCCACTTTGGAAGAGAATTACAAGCTATGAGTGAACAACTAAGGAGAGAATGTGGCAAGAACACTGCAAATAAAAAAATGTTAAAAGTGAGTTATTTCATATATTTCTATCCATGTTTGACATATATTGGACTACTTGACAACTAGGGGAGAGTGGGGGAAGGGGAAGAAAAATTGAACACAAGGTTTTGCAAGGGCTAATGTTGAAGAATTGCCCACACATATATTTTGAAAAATAAAAAGCTTTAATAAAGAAAAATAAAATAAAACAGAAGGGGAAAAAAAGTGAGTTATTTTATCTTGGGTGCCAGAATGGGGAAAACATTATAGTTCAAATTGTTGATAAGTTTTATTTTAAAAGTTTTTTTTTAATCTTAGTGACATACATCCCACCCTTGTCTTACCCTCTTAGTTGAGAATAAGAAATGTTTTTAATGGGGAGTGTTCACAATTATATAACAGGTTAAGAAAAGAGTTTAATATCCTTTCAAAGAAGGAATGCTGGTGAAATAGAGGACTTTAAGATGACAAGACTTTTAACTAAGCCCTCTTTCATTAGGAAAATATTTAAAAATATATGTTATCTAGTTGGAAGATAAAAATCAAGTGGACATAGTACCCTTATATAAATTTGTATCTTTTCTGAGTTGTGTCCCTTAAAAGTACAGGAGTTGTCTGAGATTATACTGACTTTGTATAATGTTGATGGTGTTGTGAATCTTAAATTCTCAAAACTATGTGTACAGGAAGAACACAACCATATTGGTGCCATCACTTTGATCTCATCACTCCCATGCCTCATATCCTTTTAGTATCATTCCCACTCTCTTCCAGTTTCAAAGAATTGAATGATTCTTGTCAAGGTCAACGTTAGTAGTAATTGTTCCTTTGACGCTATTCCTCCTGTCTCCTAAAAAACTTACCCCCTATGTTGTCCACTTTCTTTCGTCTTCAGTCTCTTTTTAGTGGCTTCTTCCTTCCTTGTTACCTACAAGTCTTCCCCAAACACAGAAAATCTACACTTAACCTTGCCATCCCCTTAAGTTATTGACTCTGTCTTTTCTTTTTCTTGCCAGACTCTTGGACAAAGATGTTTGGGCTTTCTCACTTTTCATAAAATTTTCAAATTGGCCATTCACTTTTCTGAGATAGCTCTTTTCAAAGCTACCATTGATAGCCTATTTACTAATAAATCCAGTGGTCTTTGAATCATTCTTCTCAAACATTCTGCAACTACTGACAATGTTTAACCATTCCTCCACTTTATATGCCATCTGCTCTCTAGTTTTCGCATCAAGTTTCCTTTGCTCAGTATTATTCATGTTTTCTCTTCTTTTTCTGTTTGTACCCCAGGGACCTCTCTTGTGGGTTTTGTTCTCTTTTCTCTAAATTATCTACTTCCACATGATTGACAAAGCTGTATATTCAGACTTCAGTTTTTTCTTTTGAGCTCTATGATTGATTATCAGCCTGCTGGATGGATGTCTCTGCCTACATGTCCTTATTTTTATCAAGGTTACGTTTATCCTTCCAGTAATCTAGTTTCGTGATCTATGAGTTATTCTTCACCCTTTATTCTTCTTACTCCCCATAGACAGTCTATTACCAAGTCTTGCATTTCTACCTCCATAGGTCTACCCTTGTATCATCATTTTAAAATTTCTATTCAGACTGCAACCACTCTCCTTGTGGCTTTTGTCATCATATGCCTAGACTACTGCAGTGTCCTGTTTGGTCTCACTGAATCAAGGTTCTGATCTATTCAGTCTATATAGCTGCCAAGCTGATACCCTTTCAGTGATTTCTAATGCATCTAAAAACACATACATTTGGCATCTTTTGTAATTTAAGTCTTCACAGTCTGGTTCCAGCCAGTCTTTCATTACTGATTTCATCTCATTTCCCCTCTGGCTCCTACCAAACTGTCAACTTACTGTTTTCTGTTTGTGACAACTACATTTCCCACTCTGACCTTCTTTTCCACAGGCTGTTTGCCCATACATAGAATGTTTTCTTACCTCAAAATCCTTAGGTTATTTTTTTTTCCTTTCTTTTTATTTTGTTTATTTAATATTTTTCCTCAGTTATGTTCCAAACAATTTTTTTTTTTGCACTTGTTTTTTAAAAGTATTTGAGTTCTTGGTTCTTCCCCCTTATCTCCACCCACAATTAACAAATCATATGTGAAGTTATGCAAAATATTTCCATAAAAGTCAAGTTGTTCCTGATGTTCCCACTCTAATGAAAATAAAAACCCTTAAGAAAAATTAAATTAAAAAAAATAGAGAATGCTCCAATCAGTTCCTCCTCTGGGTATGGATGGGATTTTTCATCATTAGTCCTTCAGAGAAGTTGTGGATGATGGTACTGCTGAGAATAACAAAGTCATTCACAAATTGTAGTCCCAGAACATTGCTATTACTTTGCATACAGTACATTTCACTTTGCTTGAGTTGATGGAGCACTTTCCTGGTGGTGGTGGTGGTGGTGGTGGTGGTGGTGGTGTTGGTGGTGGTGGTTTTTTCTTAGAGCATCCTGCTCATCATTTCTCATAGAACAATAATATCCTATCACACATATATACCACAGTTTATTGAGCTATTTCCCAATTGATAGGCATCCTCTCAGTTTTCAATATTTTTTCTCTAGGAAGAGAACTGTTATGAATATTTTTGGAACATACAAATCATTTTCTTTTTCTTTTTTTTTTGAAACTCTTGTATTAATGACGAGTAGTGGTATATTATTAAATCAAAGGATATACATGAATTTATAGCCCTTTGGACACAGATAATATCTTTTACTCATTTATCAATTGGGGCATGACTCTTTTTATGAATTTGACTCACTTTCCTCTGTTTGAGAAATGAGGCTTTGTCAAAGAAACTTGCTTCAAAATTCTTTTTACAATTATTGTTGCTAACTGTATTTTCCCTTCCCCCCACATATTCTCTCTCTCCTTTCACCCTGCCCCTCTTCAAAAGTGTTTTGCTACTGACCACTCCCTCCCTCCCCTAATATGCTCTCTCTTTTATCACCCTCCTATATCCACCCTTCCTATATCTCATTCCCCTACTATTTTCCTGCAGGGTAAGATAGATTTCTCTACCCATTTCGAGTGTGTATTGAGAGTAAGATTCACTCACTCCCCCTTTTCCTCTCCCTTTTTCCCTCCACTGTAAAAGCTTTTTCTTCCTCTTTTTTTGTGACAGAAATTTATACCATTCTACTTTTCCCTTTCCCTCTCTCCCAGTATATTCCTCTCTCACCCCTTAATTTCCTCATTTTAAAAATAGATATTATCCTTTCATATTCACATATTCCTTCATTTGTTTTTGCACTTAAAAGTATTTGAGTACTTGGTTCTTCCCCCTTATCTCCACCCACATTTAATAATTTTTCATAACTCACAGCTCCCTTCTTATACTCCTCCTACCTGCCATAATAATGAGAAAGTTCTAATGAGTTACAAGTATCACTCTCTCTTGTAGGAATGTAAACTGATAAACTTATTAAATCTCTTATGATATCACTTTATGTATAAGTTGCTATATCTTGTGTTATTCTGACTGTGGCTCCACTATACTTGAGTTGTTTCTTTCTGGATACTTGTAATATTTTCTCCTTAACCTGGGAGTTCCAGAATTTGGCTTATAATATTCCTGAGAGTTTTCATTTGGGATCTTTTTCAGAAGGCAGAAGGTAATTGGTAGATTCTTTCCATATCAATTTTACCCTTTGGGTCTAGAATATCAGGAGAGTTTTCCTTGATAATTTCTTGAAAGATGATATCCAGACACTTTTTTTGATCATGACTTTCAGGTAGCCCAATAATTTAAAAATATCTCTCCTGGATCTGTTTACCAGGTCATTTGTTTTTCCAATGATATATTTAATATTGTTTTCTATTTTTTCATTTTTTTAAAATTTTGTTTTATTGTATCTTAATTTTTCATAAAGTCATTAGCTTCCATTTGCTCAATTCTATTTTTTATGGAATTATTTTCCTCAGTGAGTTTTTGTACCTCCTTTCCCAATTGTCCAGTTTTGCTTTTTTTCAAGGCATTCTTCTCCTCATTAACTTTTTGTATTTCCTCTTGCATTTCTCTCTATTCTTTTCCTAATTTTTCACTGTCTCTTTTATTTGATTTTTCAGCTGAGCCCAATTCTTATTTTCCTTGGAGGCTTTGGATATAGGAGCTTTGACTTTATTATCTTCTTCTGAGTGTGTTTTGATCCTTCTTGTCACCATAGTAACTTTCTATGGTCAGAAACTTTATTCTGTTGTTTGCTCATTTTCCTAGCCTATTACCCAGCTTTTAACCCTGTTAAAGTAGGGCTCTGTTTCCACTGCCCCAGGCTTTGGGGCAGTTGTTTTCAGAGCTCCTTTTAGGGACCTGACCACTTCTGCCCTGGAGCTGTGAGGAATGTCCCTATCCCACTGTAGCTGTAAGAGCTGGGGTGCTGACCAGGGATGCTCTAGGACTACTTTCTGGACTCCCACCCTTGGCTGACCTTCTGAGTCTTCCCTGATGTCCCTGAGCTGAGAGTTCCAGAAGTCTCCAACACAGCTGCTGATTTAGAGGTTCTGCCTCGCTGATGCTGGGGTCCGGGCCCAGACTAGAGAAGAGCTGGGGCTGAGCTGATGTGGCTTGTGCTGGGATTGCCTGCTGGGATACCACCCCAGTTCCACAGATCTTTCTTCCTGATCTCCAAGTCCTAGTGTCTCTGAGCTGAGAGGTGTGGAAGCCACCAATACTGCCAGTCTGACTCTGGCTGGAACCCTGGACCAGGACTTGGTTAAGGCTGCAGTGGCTCAGCCTGTGCTGGGATTGCATGTGGGGCTTCCCCCTAGTGTCATAGATCTTTCCTACTGACTTGCTAAGTTGTCTTTGGCTGGGAAATGTTCTACTCCATCTTTTTGGGTGTTCTGATGCTCTAAAATTTCTTTAGTCATTGTTTAAAGGAATTTGGAGAAGTCTGGGGGAGAAGTTGGGTGAGTTCTGCCTTTACTCTGCCATCTTGTCTCTGCCTCTCAGCTTATTTCTAAGAACAAGCTTTAGAGGCCATATTTATACACAGACTAGCTTCATCCAGTCCAGAACTTAGTGCTTCCCTTATTAATGCTTTGTATTAACTTTGTGTACATTTTGCATATTTACTTAACTATGTACTTGCTTCTCCCCAATAGAAGACAAACTCCATAAGGACAGGAGTGATCTATGTATTACCTACTAGTTTTTATACTAATGCATAGAGTAGATACAAATGAAGTAATTTGTGTTTAAATTGTTGATGGTGAAATTCATACTACTTCTTTCTTTAAAAGAATAAGTGATAGGGGCAGCTAGATGGCACAGTGGGTAAAGTGCCAGTCCTGAAGTCAGGAGGACCTGAGTTCAAATCTGGCCTCAGATACTTAATACTTCCCAGATGTGTGACTCTGGGAAAGTCACTTAACCCCAATTAACCACAACAAAGGAAAGGAGGTGTGATATCAAGGATGAAAATAATGATTTTCTTTTGGAAAAAAATTATCTTTTTCATCACTTAATTTTCCTCCTTTCTTTCCTACAGTAATCCATCTTTATAAGAAAAAATTAAAAGTAGTGAAGGGAAAGCATATCAGGAACAGCCAACATATCAACTGACTCATATCTATAATCCCCAACCCTGCAAGTGAAGGATAGACAATACATTTTTTCAACCTTTCTCTGGGGCCAAACTTTGTCTGTATAACTATATACCATTGAACTTTTTTTTTTTTTCTCTCTGTGTCTGTGTGCATGCATGCCTGCCTGCCTATCTGTCCTCACATTTTTGTTAAATTCTTCATATTGCTTTTTAAGGTGAGGCAATAGTCTATTATTTTCATGTACTAAAGTTTTCTTGGCCATTCCCCATGATAGACATCTTTGAATCTAGTTCTTTATTACCACAAAAAGCACATTTTGAAAAACACACACACACACACACACACACACCGTTCAGTTTTTATCAGAAAGACAATAATAGGGTGAAAGATATAGTTATTTTTATCACTATTTTTTAGTATAATTACAAATTACTTCCAAAAAATCAACAGATAGCATTTATGTGATTTTTGTACATATTTTATTTCATTCCCATAGCAACTTTGTGAGTTGTAGGTGCTGTCATTATCCTCATTTTACAGATAAGGGTATATATAGACTGAGCAAGGTTAAATGACATATCTATGATTTTAAGTACTTTTGTCTACATGGAAATGAGATTAGTAGTTGAATTGGTTCTGGGTTGTGAGATGGAAGGCAGCTTGGACTCTGGCAGTGCTGGGGAGGGTAACAAGGGTGGGTGAGGGGCCAACAAGGCCCAATTCCCTAAGGAATTTTTTACTTGAAACTAATATACTGTTAATGGAGTTCTGAATATGTAAAACTATTCAGGGAAATAGTTCTGGATTATGCAAGAAGCTAATAAATTGTAGTCTTTTGATCTAAACTTTCCACTATTGGTTATATCCCAAGGAGGTTAAAAGCAGAAACAAAGATCTTGTATTATTCCTGAATTAAATATTCATAGTTTGTGGTAGGGTACAAGACCCCCTTTCCCAAATTAACTAATCAGAGACATCTTCAGGTATAGAAAGCATTTAATGCCTACAGGGAGAAACCCAGACACCGAGCTGGGAGCCATCCCCGTTCTAGCCATGTGCTCCTGGAACCTGCCTGCTTCCGCCTTGTCCGAGGTTTAAAAGCAAAAGACCAGAGCCTTTTCATTGGATAGACTAAAAAAAAGTAACCCTCCTTGACCAGTGGTCACCAGTGTTGTCTGCTCCCTGTGGGTCATGTCACTTCACATGGGTGTGACTTGAGGGCCTGACCTTGAGAGATTTACTTGACTGTAACTTAGGGTCTAAGACTGGGAATAGGGATCATGTGATTTCCTGAAACCTGAGCCCCAAGACCTCACCTTCCCATTCTAGGTATAGGATCATGTGACCCAGACCCAGTCTCAATACTGAGAAATTCATTTAATCCATCTCATTCAATAGTAACACTTTTTGTGGTAGTAAAAAAAAAAAAAAAAAAACCAAACCTACAAATAAAGCAAATGTTGGTAGAGTTGGGGAATCGTTGAATAAATTATATTTAGAATATTGTAATGGCATTTTTGTTATGCTTACAAGAAATGATTAAATATGTAAAGATAAAGAATCATGAGAATATTAGTGTGACACTTTATAGCTTAGAAAGCAGAACTTGGGGATAATGATTGCAATAATGTAAACAAAAGGTCACTAAAGCCCAAATAAAAATCTAAAGACAAAATAGAAAAAAACAGGAAAGGAAATAAAATAAAAACATAACATTGTCATGTGCCCAACAGAAAATCAGGGAGGATTCGGTATATGTAACAATAAATTCCCATTTCAAGAGAGCTTATATAATAAAAGAAGATTATATTCATGACTGTCTATCTTTCCTTCCCAGTAAGTTATTATTTTGTTCTCTTCTGTGCACTTTTTTACTTTATTCTTTTTCCCCTGTTAGACATGCATCTAAAACAATATTGATATGGCTGCCACATAAATTTCTCTCTTGAATGAATCTTTGACTTTGAGATCAATGAGTACTAGCCCTTTTTTTTTCTCATAGTACTTCTGATCCTTGTTCTTGTGTTTGTGTGTGTCTCTTATTTCCTATCCCTGCTAATTCTTCTACTTTAGTTGTACTCCTTAACTTGCCTTGCTATTACTTAATCTCCCTCCAGCCATGGCCACTCTTTTCTTTTCCTCCCTCTTTATCCCATTCCCATTAATCTACACACCTTCTCCCATTACCATAAATGTACATACCTTTCTATATCCTGCCATATCCTATTTTCAAAAAACCAATATTTATTTAAAACTAATTACAAAATAAAAAACAAAATAGGAAAAGAAAGAAAAGGAAAAACAAAGCAAAATATTGTCATGTGTTGAGCAAGAACATCAGGGAGCGTTGAAAAGAGTAACAATAAACTTCCATTTCAAGAAAGCATATATAGTAAGAGATTATTTTCATAACTCCCTATCTTCCTTGTAGATTATTCTTTTGTTCTGTGCTATGCACTTTTTACTTTATTCTTTTTTTACCCTCCCCTCCCCCAAGCAGGCTACAGTTAAGTGTAGATATCTTTATACATATAAATCTATATACGCAGACATTTCTACATGGATATATGCACATGCATTTATACATACATTGACATATCTGAAACAATATTGATATGATGACATATAATACAGCTTTCTCTCTTGTCGAATCTTTTAAGTTTTGAGGTCAAGGATTACTAGCCTACTTCCCCCCTTCCCCCAATTCTACTTGTGATCCTTGTTATTATATTTGTGTATTAATCTTATTTTCTTTCCCTGCAAGTGCTTTTGTTTTGTTCTACTCCTTAACTTGCCTTGCTGTTACTTAACTTCCTCTCAGCCATGGATCCTTTTCTTACTTTCTTACTTTCTTCCCCCACCTTTTTCCTTCCTCTTTATCCCATTTCCATTAATCTATATACCATATCCCACTCCCATTAATTTAAATATCTTTCTGTACCCCACTTTATCCTTTTTCATCTTCCCTTATTTCTTTATGGATTTTGGATGGGGCTATACTCTTTATGGTGTATACATTCATATGTTCCCTGTTTAATTCATTCCTGATATACAGGGTTCAGAACTACCAGCCCTCCTTCCCAATCAAATTCCTTTGTGTCAGTTTTTCCTTCACACTTCATTTGTATAGAATAATTACTATTTTTTAACCCTTTTCCTAGACAGTTTGCTTTTTTAGAGTCAGATCATACTCAGCTCTGCACCAGTCTTTATTTTGAACTATCCAGTTACTGATGTCAGTCTTAGGTGTGTGGTTAATATTTCCATGTATATATATTTCCTTGTTGAAATTATTCTTTGATGATGTCTCTTATTTTTAATTTTCTATTGAAATCGGGTTTAGTTGAAACAGTCTTGAAAATCTGCAAGCTCATTGAATGTCCTCTTTTTTTCCCCCATTTGATATGGTTAGTTTTGATGGGTATAATATTTTTGGCTGCAGGCCTAGTTCTTTTGATTAATGACATATAGTAATCCAGGATTTTTGGTCTTTTATTGTAGTTGCTGATAATTGTAATTGTAGCTCCAGCATATTTGAATTGTGGGGTTTTTGTTTCTTGTAAAATTTTCTCTTTGATCTAGGGTTTCAAAATTAAGCAATATTTTGCTTCATTATTTCTTGGTCTCATATAGCTCCATTCATTTTCCCAATTCTAATTTTCTTCTTTATGACTCCAAATCTTCTTTTCTACTTGGTTGACTTTCTTTTCATATTTCATATTCTTGTTTTTCTTGCATAGTTCTAATTTATTTTTTAGTTTTCCCTCAGTCTCTCATTAACTTTTAAAAGTTTTTTTTTTTTTGCATTCTTCTATAAATTCTCCCTGGCAGGTACCATTTAATGTTGCTGTTTGGGGTAGAAAAGAGTTTTTGTTCTCTGAAAGTGAATCCTGGTTCCCTATTCTCATAGTAAGTTTCTTTGGTTAGGTTCTTTTTTCTTTGCCTATTCATTTTTTAAATTAGAAATTATTAGCATAACTACCTCTAATCTTTAGGTTAGGGGTGGGGAATGGTAGCTCTAGCTTGTCTTCAGCTCTCTTCTCTAAACTGAAACCCCAAACCAAAGCTTCACCCTTGGGCAAGTGCCTGCAGACTGCAGGGTCCTCCTTTACTGCTTCCTTCTTGCCCAGGGCTTTGTCACTACTGTACAGCTGGATGTCCTTATCAGAAGAGGTTCCCTCAGAAAAAATTCCCTCAGGTGAAAGTTAAGTATGGTTTGGGCTGAGGGGCTTACCCTCTGAACCCAGATAGTCCCAGGGCTTTCCCCCCAGTTTTATGCTTCACACTGGGGTTTTTCCTCTGTTTTTTTTTTTTTAGGTTGACCTCCATTCTGCCCCAAGTCTTACTTGTTTTTCACTGCTCTATGTTTGTTCTGAGGCACAATTTTGTTTGATTTGTGGGGGGAAATGTAGAGAGGCCAAAGAAAAATTCAGAGATTTGTACCTGCTTTCTTCTCTTGGAGAAGTGGGAATGGGAGGGTAGATTAATAAAACTCTTCAGTATGGTAAATTTTACTCAATTGAAGGGGGTGATATCATTTGGTGATTTAAGAAGATGGTGAGCCAAGGAGAAATAATTGACATATGAAAACAAATTCAGTAAAACTTCCAAGTTACCTGGCTTTGAGGTATCATAGAAATAATTTCATTTCTCTTTTATTTTTCCTTTTAATCTGTTTAGTCATATAATGATCATGAATTTGGAGCTAGAAGGCATATCAGAGGTCATCTAGTCCAACTCCTCATTTTATACATGATGAAACAAAATTGTTAAGGTTTAAGTCATTCATTTTAGCCTTTTAGGAGGTGGGGAAAGGTGGTAAATTCTGGACAGTTGCTATCTAGACATTAAAAAGAATAACAGACTTTGTCACAACATGAAAACAGCTTTTGGAACCACTCTTTATTCTGAAAATGATGTGATAATTGAGAGAAAGCAGTTCATTATCAATTATTGGTATCGAGTAAACAGATTCACAGAATCTTAAAAGTTAGAAAAGACTTTGGAAGTATCAAAGAGCTGCAAAAGAGGAACCTGCCACTTCCAAAGGCAGTGCATTCCACTTTTGTATAATCAAAAGGAAATTTTTTAAAAAAATTTTATTTTATTTGCATAACATGTGTGGGTAACTCTTCAACATTAACCCTTACATAGCTTTCTGTTACAAATTTTTCCCTCCAACTCCCCACCCCTCCCTTAGATGGCAGGATATACACTACATGTTAATTATGTTAAAATACTTGACAAATCGAATATATGTATACATATTTCCAAACTTATCATTGTTGTGCAAGAAAAATCGTATCTACACAAAAGACATATCAGATAAAGGAAACACAATGTAAGCAAACATCAGTCAAGAGTATGAGAATGTTATGTTGTGGTCCACATTTCACATCCCTCTCTCTGGGTGTATATGGCTTTCTTCAGTGAACAATTGGAGGTGGTTTGAAACATTTCATTGTTGAAGGGAGCCATGTCCATCAGAATTGATCATCATATAGTATTGTTGTTGCTGTATATAATGATCTCCTGATTCTGCTCATTTCACTCAGCATCAGTTCATGCAAGTCTCTCCAGGCCTTTCTGAAATCGTCCTGCTGGTCATTTCTTACATAACAATAATATTCCATAATATTCATATACCATAATTTATTCAGCCATTCTCCAATTGAAGGGTGTATATTCAGTTTCCAGTTTCTAAACACTATAAAAAGGGCTGCCACAAACATCCTTGCACATGTGGGGCCCTTTCAAAAGGAAATTTTCTTATGTCAAATTAGAAATCTGTTTAAGTTAAAGAAAAATCAGTAAATTATTCTACATGACAGTCTTTACTAGCAGACCATCTTTCTTATTTAAGTCTTTTTCTTTCCAAGTCAAATGTTCTGAGTTCCTTCACTTAATTGTTGTGCTGCAGTCTATTTGCCACCCTTGATATCCTCCAATTTTCTAAAATGTAGTAATCATATCTGAGCTATCAGCTAACACAGGCTGGCCTGGAATCAGGTAGACCTGAATTCAAATCTGGCCTCAGACACTTTACTAGCTATGTGACCTTGGGTAAATTGTTAAATCATTTTCTTTATCTGTAAAATGGAGATAATAAACTTATCTGCTGTCATTATTATTGTCATATGGCCTGACCAGGATAGAGCATAGCATAATAATTCTCTCCCTCAAATTATTTTATCATAAACCTCCTTACAGTCATATTCCGAAGGGGAAAAACTATCTACATATATTACCTCTATTTCCCATTTTCTTGCTTTTGTCCAGTTTTCTTTCTGACTTTCATCCCCACCAGTTGACTGAAAACTGCTTTCTCAAGCTCTTTTGTCAGTCATCCATCTTGTTCTCATTATATCCTTTGAGCCTCCTGCCCATCCCTTCCTTCTTGATATTTTGTCTTCAGTGGGTTTGTAAATTATTCCCATATCTGTTTATCCATTTCTTCTTTCCTGAGCTTCATACCTGTATTACCATCTTAAACTAAACTTGTCCAAAAGATAATACTATCTTTACACCTAATTTCAGTCTTCTTCCTAATATATCTCTTTCTCTTATGGATACCATGATTCGTTTAGTCACCCAGATTCAAAATCTAGATGATAGCTATCATTTCCCAGCTCCAGTCAATTTTGATTCTTGGAAATTCTTCCCTGATGTATCTTGCCTCTGCTCACTTCTTTCTGTTTAAACACCAGCCATCCTGCTTTTAGACTTTATAATAATCTCCTATTTGATTTCTTGATTTTCTGCTCTAAGCTGTCTCAGCATAGTATTTCTAAAGTATAAATATGACCATAGAGCCTCAATGTTTAAGAAGTTTCAGTGGCTCTCCATTACCTTTTATGATAAAATACAAGCTCTGTTGACATTTATAGTTGTTTACTCTCTGATTCTAGTCAGTCATATTCTTTGTGACAGCCACCTGGCAGACTGTTACCCATGTTTAAAAAATTTCTCCTCACTTAAAAAAAAAACAAAACATGTATTTATTTGTTTGCTGAAGCAGTTGGGGTTAAGTGACTTGCCCATTGTCACACAGTTAAAGGAAGTATTAAGTGTCTAAGGTAGGATTTGAAGCTCAGGTTCTCCTGACTTCAGGTCTACACTCTATATACAGCTCCATCTAGCTGCCCCTTGCTTTTACTTCTTAAAACCGTTGGCTTTCTTCATCATCCACCTCAAGTGCCTTGCATTTCAAGAGAATTGTTTGATTCCCCCAGTTGTGTTTTTCTTCCCCAGTCACTGTATTTTTATTTTATATGTAATACATATTCACTTATCTATGAATATGGATTCATTCTTCCTCCTCCTCCTTTCCTCTGCACTGGAATGTAGGTTCTTTGATGCCAGGTACTACTAGTTTTGATTTTTTTTAATTGTCCCTTGCACCTAGTAAGTGGCTAATAAATTGTTGATTTTGTCTGCACTTGTGAAGTTGAGTCAGTGTACGTTTATTTATTAAGTTTCTACTATTGGACCCTGTGGATGCAAAAAAAGATTAAGAGAACAATTGAATGAAGGAGACAACATGCAAACATTCTTATACAAACAAGGTATATACAGGACAAATTGAAAATAATTAATAGTTAGTGGATATATCTTATCTAGAATTCTGCCCAATGTGGTAGCTTCTAAATCTCTATTCAAAAACTGGATAATCCATTTTGCTCCCCTTTCTTACTTTGTGTTATCAGTAAATTTGAGGAGCATGATTTATTTCTTTATACAAATCATTAATATAAGTAGCACAGAATTCTCCTTTCAAGTTGATACTGACATCAATGACTACTCTTGGAGTCTATTCATTCAACCAGCTCCAGATTCACTAGACTAAATAGTCTAATGCATATCACTCCAGAAACTCTGGCAGGAGAAACTTTGTCATATGCTTTGCTGACATACAAATGTAGTGCATTCCTTTGTTTTACCCTGTACAGTCATTGTCAGAAAAGTTAGTTAATTTGACATGAAGTGTTTTTGATAAAGCTATGATAACTTTTAGTGATCAATACTTGCTTTTCTAAGTAAGTGTTCACATGTCATTTCTTAATATGTTCTACAGTTTGTACATCTAATGTACAGTTGTACAGTCAGAAATAAAAGTCTAAGCTCACTGGCCACAGTTTGCAGAATCTAACCCTTCCCCCCCCCCCTTTTTTTAACAGAAAATAATACAACTTTCTTTGATTCTGTTATCTCTTTTGTTTTATGGATGTCAGCTATCACGTATTAGCCTTTTTAGTACTCTAGGTTCTGATATATTGTCTTACCTTGGGTTCCTACTTCATGCTGACGATTTTTGTTGTCTACTTCTCAGACAAGATCATTTTCCTTAGAAAACAAAAATGTAAAATGAGTTGTTTAGCTTTCTGACTTTTACTCATTACCATCATGTTTATTACTGCACTATTTCTTATTGACTTTTCCACTTTTCCTATGTGTAGTTTGAAAAACCTATTTTCTTGTCTTTAGCATTCTTTACCAGTCTTGTTTTTGGATTTAGTGTTATATAATACCAATAAGACCATGTTTGTCATTTGTATTCATTTTCTGTTTTCTTCCCTTCCCCCTTTCCCCATTTTCTGTATTATATCTTTATATAAAAAAATAAAAATCTGAGTTTATCACAGTTTTTTGTATATCAAAGTTGGTTTTTAAATAAAACTCCCTTTTTGTCTTCCTCGTTGCACTTGTTTTGCTCTTGTTTGGTCTTGAGTGTTTCCCATCCTCCTTGAGCAAAGTTTCCCTTGGGCACTGGAACCTGGAAGTCTTTTTTTCCCCCTAATCTAGTGTACTTTTCTACATTACACACATGCCTTTCTTGTTTTGTGTTATCATGGGCTATAATAGAAATGATTAGTTGCTTTCTAGATTACTGTCATATCTACCTCAGAAATCAGTTCCCTTACCAATTCTTCCTTTTTGTTTTTGTTTTTTTTTCAAGAATAAAAGTTTCACAAATTCTTTATGCTACATCCTAGTAGAATGTAATTTCTCTAAGGAAAAGGACTTGTTTTTGTCTTTGTCTCTCCAACCTTATATATACATGACTGATTCTTTTAAAAGATGTTTATTGAATTGAATGATGAAGGCAGGTCACATCAGCTACTTTGCTTTTAACAGGGAGAACGTGTCCATAGATGTCTTTAGATAGTTGAAATATCCCATTATTGAAATATATTTCTGTGCAAGGTTTCTGATGTTTTCTAGATTCTTTATTTAATTCCTCTGTTCAGATGGTCTGTAGTTTATTCCTATAATGGTATTATTTTTTTTCCTACTCTAGGTTTTTAATTTTTTATTAAATTTCTCCACTATATCATTCTCTTGAATTTCCTCACATAAATATGTATTTTTTTGAACATATAGTAAAGTACCTTTCTTGTCTTATTCTTTCTTTGAATATTTTTGTTCCCTTTCAGTGCCATATTTTAGTTATGAATTATATTCCATCTAATCTTAGTGACATATGCTGTCACATTTGTCTTCCAGAATTAGGATATTGTCTAAAGTCATGGGTTTTATTGTTGTTTTTTTTATCTGTTATTTCTTGAGATGTTGATTCCTTCTTTTGGTACTCTTTTTCCTATGTCATACCTACTATTTTCTGGTCCCAGAGGTCTTAAAATTACACATAGAGTTTTCTCCATCCCTTTTCCCTCTCAAGTTTTGTTCTTTTAGATTCTTACAAGACTGGAGTGATAAATGTTTTTCCTGGAATTTTTAAGGTATATTCTATCCCTTATCATTTTTTGCCAAGAGTCTTATTACTACTCATGTATTCTGAGCCACATTACAGAAATCCAGATAGCATTCTCAGACCATATTTGTTGGCCAGCTGTTCACTTTGAATTTTTAGGATGTTGGATCTAGGACTGAAAGGTACCTGTTAAGCCATGTAGTTTTTCACTCTCATCTTTTACCTAAAGAAATGGAGGTAGGGCAGCTAGATGGCGCAGTGGATAACAGCATCAGCCCTGAAGTCAGGAGGACCTGAGTTCAAATCTGGCCTCAAACACTTAACACTTCCTAACTGTGTGACCCTGGGCAAGTCACTTAACCCCAATTGCCTCAGCAAAAAAAACTTTCCCCCACCGTCAGACCAGAGAACTGGACTTTGAACATTTCCAAGGAGAGGCAGCCTGGCATGGTGGGGAGATCAGCTTAGAGGAAATGAGATATCAGTTCACATTGCAGTTCCAACACCCAGGCATCAAAGGTCCACACTCTATAAAATGGGCAGTTTTAATACCTCACAAATTCTCGAGTTAAAGGTGTTTTGTGTTAAGGTGTTTGTCAGGCCTGACTTTTGTGCCCAATTAGGGTTTTTTTCTTGGCAAAGGGATGAAGAAAGTGAGGCAAACAGGGTTAAGGGTCACACAGCCAAAGAACAAAGTCTGCAGTTGGTATTTGAAATCAGGAAGATGACTATTTCATAGCCCTAAGTATTTCCCAAAGGACAAAGATAGTAGTCTTTGTTTTTTATTTCTACACACACACACACACACACACACACACACACACACAAACCTTAGTTTCTTTGTCTGAAAAAAATTTTATTTTAATCTATAATTAATAATTATAATAATCTATATATTATATCTGTCTATATAATATCTATATAATTTATATGTATCTATATAATAATCTATAATAATAGTCAGAGATGAATCAGTTCTGTAGGAAAGAATTGTGATTTTTTTTTTTAATTGTTGGTATTGAATTTAGGACCTAATTGTTACCAATTATTTAATATATATTTAACCATGAAAAACTTTGGCTTTGGAGAATGAACTCATAGCCCTGTGCTATACCCATTTGGAAACACATACATTTTCCAAGTACTATTAGAAAGATTAATTGTAATCGTACCTTACTGAGCCTTTATCTTTGTATGGTGCTACATGCCTTGAGGATAAAAAATTTTTAGACAAGATCCTTTTTTTTTTTTTTTTTAAAGGAGCTTCTGATTAGGAAAAGAAAGAACAAAAACATAAACAATTAAAAAGAAATGGAGCCATTTTGGAAAATCTTGAGAGTTTGAATATTGTGAAAGTTAATGCGGTTCACCAAGAACAAGTGTTATACTCATATTAAAACAAAAACAATTACTAGACTAGTAGATTAGGAATATATCATAAATCATATTTTATATAGATTTTAGTAAGACTTTTGATAATTGCTCACAACATAGATGTGAATAATAAGATGGAGAAATTTGAGTTTCATGATAGGTGATTCTCAGGTAGATAAAGCTTATTATAAGGTCAAGGAAAGAAAACAGTTCCTATCCCCATTTAGATTAAACTTTGTTTTTCTTTTGGGAGTAGTGAAAGGAGAGTGAAGAGAGGACTACATAGGGCTGCTGTACAGATCTGGAAAGAGGGAAAGGAATATTGTAGACTGCTGGAATATATATGATCTGGAGACTCTTCTGTTCATCCATAGGAATAATGAGATTCCAGAAATTTCAGATTTTTCAGTGGTGGGACTTTTTATGCTTATGTTTTTACATATAGTTTCCATCAACTAGCTGGAACTAGATAGAATTTTTGAAGATCTTATCTTTTCATATCTCCATTTAGAGAAAATGTGTAATTGAGGAGATTTCAAAATTACATTGTTGTAATGGATAAATGGCAGTTGCTTTGAAAGAGTAAGGAATATGATTCAAATTCTACTTCAGTTTTCCCAATTGTAAATTGAAGGGGTTGACTGTATATGACTTTGAAAATTCTTTTCTAGTTCTTTAAATTCTGAACAGATTTTTAAAGTAATAGTTTAGAGGAGGAAGAGTTCAGTATGTCATTGTCTAATTGGGAAGTTTCATAGAAATGGTTAGATCTAAACTGGGAGCAGAAGACAAAACTTAGTACTGAGGTAAAAGTTGTAGCCTTTGGGTTAAAGTGGATGCTTTATGGTATTTAGGTAAAAATAGAAAAGGAAAAAATAGAAAATTGTTTCAGATAACAATATGAACCAAGGCACACAATTAAAAATTAATATTTTGTATTTTGGAGATAGTTTGCAGTATTCCTTGTTTGGAGTAAAACTTAACTAGAGTGGGGTTCAGATTTGTAGGATGAGGCTAACTTAATTGAAATCTTTAAAAGCCAGCTTTAAAGCTGCTATAAATGAAAGCAAGGGAGTGACAGAATGGAAACATTGCTATAGAAAAAAATAGGTTGTCACCAGTATGAAAGATAAATTGGATCACAGAGATAATAAACTATTATCTAGCGGATATTGCATTTATGCAGGGATGAGTTGATGAGCACCCATATTCTATGGGAATGATAGGGGTTCGATGGAGATATGAAATTTTCAAACGAAGAGCTGGCGAGATTTAGACTGTATTATAAAAAAGTCTTATAGAGGAATGAGCCAGAGAGTAGTATTGTAATATAAGAGTTCTGGATGTATAGTCAGAGAAATTTTATTTTTTTTGAACTTTGGTTTGGGGCATTTTTAATATCTGTGAGCTTGGTCAGGTAATTTAATCCCCATGGACTCTGGTTTTTTTTTTTTTTTTTTTTTAAAGCTTTTTATTTACAGAACATATGAGTGATTTTTCTACATTGACCTTTGCAAAAATTTTGTTGTTGTTTCAAGCTTTTCCCCTCTTCCCCCCACCCCCCACCCCTAGATGACAGGTAATCTAATACATGCTAAATATGTTAAATTATATGACAAATCCAATATATGTATACATATCTGTACAGTTATCTTACTGCACAAGAAACATCAGATCTAGAAAGAGAAGAAAAAAAAAAAACAACCTAAGAAGGAAAACAAAATGCAAGGAAATATTCACAGAAAGCGTTAAAATGCTGTGTTGTGGTCCACACTCAGTTCCCTCAGGCCTCTCTCTGGATGTATATGACCATCTTCATCGCTGAACAATAGGAACTGGTTTGAATCACATCATTGTTGAAGAGAACCATGTCCATCAGAGTTGATCATCATATAGTCTTGTTGGTGTGTATAATGTTCTCCTGGTTCTGCTGATTTCACTCAGCATCAGTTCATTGAAGTCTCTCCAGGCCTCTCTGAAATCATCCTGCTGGTCGTTTCTTATAGAACAATAATATTCCATAACATTCATATACCATAATTTATTCAGCCATTCTCCAACTGATGGGCATCCATTCAGTTTCCAGTTTCTAGCCACTACAAAAAGGGCTCCACAAACATTCTTGCACATGTGGGTCCCTTTCCCTCCTCTAAGATCTCTTTGGGATATAAGCCCAATAGAAACACTGCTGGGTCAAAGGGTATGCACAGTTTGATACCTTTTTTGAGCATAGTTCCAGATTGCTCTCCAGAATGGTTGGATCTGTTCACAGTTCCACCAACAATGTATCAGTGTCCCAGTTTTCCCACATCCCCTCCAACATTCGTCATTATCTTTTCCTGTCATTTTAGCCAATCTGACAGGTGTGTAGTGGTATCTGAGAGTTGTCTTAATTTGCAACTCTGGTTATTTCTAAGATACCAGTTCTTAAATTTTATGATCCTATAGCTCCCAAGGTTTTGTGCTTGTATAACTAGGAGAACTAGGCAGCAAATAAGGGGGAAGTAGGGAAGATAAGATAGTAATTTTGAATAGCTAGCTTCAGAAGTTATCAGGTTTAAATGTATAGTGCTGGATCCTAAGATCACACACTTACTGATAGCTTTAGAATTGATAGTTGAATGCAAGACTTTATGACTCTATATCCAGCACTCTTAAAAAAAAAAAA
>JAJPUD010000911.1:0-76793 GCA_023553655.1 Myrmecobius fasciatus
CTCCAATTAGTGATTTAGAACTTTTTTTTGGTAAGGCTATGATAATTTGGATTTCTTCTTCTGTTGATATCCTTTGGGATATCAATTGGGAAATGGCTCTCGTTCTTAAAAAAAATTTAGCTACATTGATTTTATTTATACAGAAAACTTTTTAATTTTATGTAATCACAATTGTCTTTTTACCCACTGTGAACCTCTTGATATCTTTCTTGGACATGAACCCCTTCCCCTATCACAGATTTATTATCATAGGTAATTTCTTCCATTCTTCTCTATTTTGTTTATGTCTATCATTTGAAGTTTATTTTGGTATATATGGTATGATATGTTAATGGATCTAGTTTGTGCCAGACAATTTTCTAGTTTTCCTAACAGATTTTGTTGAATAACGATGCTCCCTGATTTTAAAGGGTTTTGCAAAGGGCTAAAGTAGCAAATTTGTCTTGCAGGTAAAGGACCTGGACAATAGAGGCTTGTCAAGGACATAATTATCATCTTCACCTCCAATAATGCATCGCACTGAATTCGTCTTCACCTAGAATGCCGCAGATGTTGTTTTTATATGCAGTTTGTAAGAACAGGGCAGAATGGGATTGGAATTGCCTGGAAGTTTTGCCCAGAGCAATATAGGCCGGGCCAGGTGGAATGATTTTTATAATTATAAGCAGGTTACCAAATGAAATGTCATGGCTTTACCATGGTCAATTAAAGGGGGAAGAAAAATTTTTAAATGTGTCTTATTTGATTTGACTTAATGTGATTGACACATAGCAAACAGATGTTCTCGTTGCTTTGAAATAAGGGAAGAGGTTAGGCCTGATATTTGCACAGAGATCCCTCTCCTAAATAAATTGAGGGTAAAGCCATTGCTTTCTCTCTCAAGTCAGCCAAACTGCCAAGGACTGGATCAAGAGTTGGGAGAGAAGCTATCTAGTCCAAAATGTGTACATGTACAGAAATTCCCTCTTTTAAGTCCCCAGCAAGTAATCATCTAACCTTCCTTCGCTTGAAGACCATTAGTAAGATGAAACAAACTACCTCCTAAGGCAGTCCATTCTACTTTTGGCTAACTAATTATTAGGAAGTTTTTTCTTCACTTTGAGCCTAAATTGGCTTTTCTGTAACCCGTATTTTCACATTTTGTTCTCTAGGGCTAAGAAAAGTAATTCTAATCCCTCTTATATATTACAGGCCTTCAAGTTTTTGAAGTGAACCATGTTTCTTCTAAATAATTTGTTCTCTAGGTTAAACATCCCCAGTTCTTTCAATTGATCCTGTAATGGTCATTCATTATCTTGGTTCTCTGCTTCTGGATATTCTGCTGGATTCCAAAGTCCTTAAATTTGTTGTCCAGAATTGAGCATAGTGTTATAGTTCTAATGTGATTAAGTCAGAATTCAGCAAGACTCTTGCCTTTCTTTCCTGTTCTGGATACTTTGCCTGTTAAAATGCAACCTGAGGTCAGATTAGCTTTTGTGGCTGCCTTGTCACACTGTTGACTCATATTGAGTTTATCCCCAGATCTTTTGCACATAAATTGTTGGCTAGCCTTGTCCCTTACATCCTGTATTTGTGAAGGTGATTTTTTTAAACCTCAAGTAAAATGCTTTAGTTTTATATCTAATGAATTTCATTTTATTTAGTTCAATCAATCATTCTTATCTATTGAGATCTTTTTCTATCCTGAATCTCTTGTCCATTAGCTGTTCCTACTAGCTTTGTGTCATCTGTGAATTTGATCATGCCATCTGTACCTCCATTTAAGTCCATGGAGAAAAAAGTTAACAAGACAATGGAATAGTCCTTTAAACATTTCACTAGAGAACTCTCTTTAAGGTGCAAAAGGCTATCAAGGAAAATTTTAAAATCAGGTCATTTCAGCCAGTTTGAATATACCTATTACATCATTACATTTCTCTATTTCATTTACAAAGAGAGTACATGAAACTTCTTATTGCTGAAATCTGGATAGATAATATCTTATAATAGCCCTTTATTCATCAACCTAGTAATTCTGTCAAAAATGGAAATAAGCTTAGTCTGGCATGATTTGTTTTCAGTGAAGCCAGCATTGATGCCTTTTTATCATTTAAAAAAAATTAATTGATATTTTTGGAAGCTGTCAGGGTTAAGTGATTTGTGCCAGCATCATACAGCTAGTAAGTCTCTGAAGTTGGATTTGAATTTAGGTCTCTCTGACTCTAGGACCAGTACACTCTCCACTGTGCCACCTACCTGCCCGTATTGCTTCCTTTTTAAAGCTTTCACATGTACACCTTTAATGTGTTATAGACTTTTGCTGAAATTTGCAGTCAAGTTTACTAGTCTACATTGCAGAATCCATCCTCTTAAAAATAGGGATATTTGCCTATCTGTTCTAGGCATGTAAACACTTCAGTTATTCATTGAAAGATCACTAACAAATTCAACCATTTCATCCAGCATTTCTTTCTATATCTTGGAAGTTTTTTTTGTTTGGTCCTGATAACCTAAATTCTTTTTCATTTTCTTATTTATTTTGGGATTCAACTTTCTTTTCAACCATTTTTGGTTAACTTCCCAATCAATTTAATTTAAACATTTTAAAATGTTATCCTTGATAGAGAAAATAGGGAACAAAGTAAGAGTTAAATAATAATGCCTTTTGTCATCCCTTATCATTATCCAATCCACTTCAAATAGTATTCCTATCCCTTCTTTGATCTTCATGAATATTTCAAATGTAGTTTTTAAAAAAACATTTATTTGTTACCTTTAACACTCATTGTCAACAAGCTTATTTTGAACTCTATTGTCACTGTTTTTACAGGTTTTTTCATCCTCTAGTTTCCTGCTGACCTCATTTATAAAATTTTAGGCCATGGGATCCTCCCTTTCCTGTCTCTGAATCCTATGAAATCTCTTGCCATGCATGACATACCATGCCCAGTTTTCTTCTCTCTTAGATTCTAAGTATCTGTGTTTCTTCTTCGCTTCCTTCCTCTTTACCCCTCATAGTTTCTGCATCAGCAATTAGTTCTTTCTTGTTGATCAGAATGAGGTTTGTGGTAGAATACTTCCTCCTTCTTCCCCCCTGTTAATTTCCCTACCATCTTTTCAAAGAAGGAAATTATTATTAAAGCAAATCAAGACTTTATTAACTATGCTGCTTTTGGTGTAAAACTGGAGAGGAAGTCCAGATAACTTCTATCACTCTTATTATGCCTTAGTGTGGACTTGTGATATTTTTCCTAAATTTGCCTTCTACTTCCATCTTTATTCAGGTGGCATCTTAGTACAGTATAATGATAAATATCATTTGTGTTTTTCTTTGTACTGATTTTCATTCAAATGTCCTTCATCATACCTCTCTGCTTTTGTTCCTAGATTTCCTATACAGTGCTACTCCAATCTTACTTTTTATCTACTCTCTTTCTTCAAATTAAGATATGCCCTTTTAGTTGTGTTCTAGTCATGTATTCCATTATACCATATCTCAATAGTACCTGGATGTTAAATTTGCCTTGCATTATAATCTCTCATTATGCTTGTTAACTCTGTGCATTTATGTATGGGGACTTGAAGTTATGAGTTTTATGGCTGACTTTTCTGGGGATTTATCTGTTCCAAATTACTTGATGTTTCTACCATTATTTCTAGGTTTTAGCTATTTGATGTAGAAATAGTTTTCTCTCTCTCTCTTTTTTTTCCCTTCAGTATCAAACTCTGTTGGTCAGATTTGCAAAATTTTAGGCAAATAAGCTTTTACCAGCTTCCATTTGTTAGATCCATTTTATGCCAAGAGCCCCCATATCCTCTTTTTTTAAGCCATGACCCATAATCCTGTTCTCAGGCACTTAACTATTTCTTTTGCAAGTCTTTTATGCAGAGAAGGCAAAAGGAATGAAAAGGATTACATTTGTCCCTTCAATTTTTTATCCAGTGCTTAAATAACACAGTATTATTTCCTAGTTTATACCTAGCTATATAAATCCTCATTTCATGCTAATCACCAGAAATAGGTGGTTATCATTTGGTTTGAGGGGGTCATAGGTTCTTAGTCTCATCTAATATATGCTTCCCAGAAGACAGTATATCCCTCTATTGTTAATATCAAGTCAGCAAATTGGTGCTTCTTAGTAGGGGATTACCAGCTGCCAGCTGTCATAGTTTATCTCTTTTTTGACCCTTCCTGAGCTGTCCCCTGATGGCATCTATGGATTCATACCATCATTCCTTGGAGTGCGCAGAACTGCTTCTTCCTCAAGAGTCCTGCTCTCCTCTGGTTCCCCCTTACCCAACCCACCTCCCACTCATCCCCCTGGAGAAGTCTCAAACTTTACTTAGTGCTTCCTTCCCTTTCTCTTATATTACAAGTTGTTCTACTTTTCCTACTTCTGACCCATTCAGAATTCCTTTCTGTCTGTTCAGATTTTTTTTTCTACTTTGTAATAAAGTGGTGTTTTTTAATTGATGTTTTCTGTTTTTATATTACATTCATTTCTGAATGTACCTCTTCATCTTTCACATTCAGCAAGCCAATTCTTTAAAAAACAACAACAAAGAAATCATGTTATTTTCCCTGATATTCTAGAGAATGGAAAGATATTTTCTTTGGCCCTTTTACCTTCTCTTGAAGTAGCTAGGTTGTTCAGTGAATGGAGTGCTGGTCCTGGAGTCAGATGGATGAGTTTAGATCTGGGTCTTAAATAATTATTAGCTATGTGACCCTAACATATAACCTCTGTTTGCCTTAGTTTTCTCAATTATAAAATGGAGCTAATAATAGCACTTCCCAGGATTGTGAAGATCAATTGAGCTATTTGTAGAGTGCTTAGGATGGTTCCTGGCACATAGTAGGTGCTACATAAATGCTAGCTATTATTGTCATTATCAACATCAGAGAGATTTGTGCAGACGAACATTGTACACTTGTACAGTTTACTATATGTCTTTTGGAAACAAGGTCCATAGTTTTCTGTTACTGTTGTTGGTAATTCTTGTGACAAACTTGCAATGTTGTGAATCTACTAGGTAGTCAGTTACATTAAAACAATTCAAAAACTTACTTAGTATCTATCTACTATGTGCAGAGCCCCCCAGTATTACAGAGGGAAGTAAAGAAAAGAGCATCTGTCCATTACATAGGATTAGGGAAAAAACTTTAGGTGGTTAGAAATACTTGTGTATCACTTAAATTTGCTTTGAGCCAGATACTTAGAGGCTTTTTGACCCTATTTAAGAATGGAGGGCAATCATGGTTTTAGACCATTAATTTTTGTGACACAATAAAGAAAATTATTCTTAGAATGAATTTCTCTGAAACATTTTCAGTTGAGGAAACTCTTGACTTAAGTACCCTACAAAATCATTGTATCCAGAAGCCAATACAGGCATATTTTACCTATTTTGAGCTGGACTATATGACATCTTTACTTATTTGAAACTAGCTAAGAACCAGGAAGTATTCTGAAAAGGAACCCTGTCTCTCCAGGATGTTAAAAATCCCATAAAATTAAGTGCCATGGATTTTAAATATAAGAAATCCCCTAGTTCAGAATCTATTCTTACTTTATACATAATTGTAATACAAAAGGATTTTTTTTTTCCCCAAGATAATTGGGGTTAAGTGACTTGCCCAGAATCACACAGCTAGGAAGTGTTAAAATGCCACTCAGGTCCCCCTGACTTCAGGGCTGGTACTCTATCCACCGTACCACCTAGCTGCCCCAGTACAAAAGATTTTGAAGAGAGGAGAGTAGTGCAGCTTCAAGCACTGGATATGGTCTAGACATGGCCAGAGGAAGTTCTAAAAAGAATACTCAGATCTGTTATATTGATGGTGCTATTTCTTCCAACAAAGCCAATTGGAAACCATGCATATCTGTCTTGTGCTACACTTGTTTATGTCCTCTTTTAAGTTTGCCTCAGGGGACTTACCCAACCTGATAAATCATGGATTTATGGACTTATGGATTATATAGATCATACAACTATTAGTTATTTTACTCTCTATGTGATCAACCCATCTTTTTAGATCAGACATATATTCCTTTGATAATTCAATTTTTTTATATGTAAATTCAATTTTTATTATAATTCAATTTTTTTAGTCTCATGTATTATATCATGTTCACACATTCTTCATTGCCTTCTCATTTTTTTTTTTTTTTTTGCTTTTTGCTGAGGCAAATGGGGTTAAGTGACTTGCCCAGGGTCACACAGCTAGGGAATGTTATGCCTTCTCATTTTTAATTTCAAGACTATGGTCTCGAAATACAGTTAGAGTAGTTCCACAACTCAAGACTACAGAAGAATATTAATGTTAAAAAAGGAAGGCCTTTTAAGGAGAAACTTGATAGCATTAAAAGTACTATAGTTTCCCAAATGCAATTGAACCAATTTTCCTCTTTCTAGTCAATTCTGAACATAATTTATCAATTTCTGCAGTGGCAATCCAAGCTATGGGCACTAATAGACCAGTTCTTGTATCTTGAATTACATATGATCCAAACCAGAGCTTTTTTCACTTGTGACCCTCTCTGGCAAAATGCTAGAGAAATTTTTACAAGATCCAAGTATGTAGACATGTAAAATTGGTAAACAAATAAAACATTTACTGTTAATAAATCATAATTTTGTGACCCCCTCTCCACATTGTTATATGACTCCATAAGGGGATTGTGATTCACAGTTTTAAGTTTTAGTATAAACAACAGGCATTCTTTATCTCCTTGGTTTTTCCTGTGTAGATAGGCCAAAGTCTTTTAAATAATTATGGTTCTTGTTTTGGAGGTTATACAGTATTGTAGCACTTTATATAATCAGCCACCGTGGCATCTGTCAGTCAACAAGAACATGTAATGGATCTTGTAGTCTTTAGAAAAACTAGTTTTGTCTTTGATTTTGTACTGATGCATCTCTATTTTCATGTTTTGTTTTGTTTTGTTTTTTTTTTTGGCAGATGCTTATTTTGAGCACTGCTATATCAGATAATCAAGTAAGTGTCTATTGAAATGATGTTTCTTGTGTCCTTTGGACACATTAAATCAACTCTATGAACTTCTTTATTTGCCTCTTCAAGGAAGATCTGTGATTCGTCTTTACATTTCATTGCAACTTCCTTTTATCTCCTGGTTTCATTTATAATCAGAATGTCAAGATTCATATACTTCAGTTCTTCATTTATTGTGTTTACATATTTTTCCCTGGACAAGGATTTCCAATTTAGAGTACCAGCTGGGAACCTGAATTATCACAAGGCCACTGGAACTTCCTCCAGAAACCATTCCACCTCCAGGGTGATACACACTTCTTCCATAGGAAGTCTGGCCCTGAATCCTCCTCTCAGAATAAACTTTCTAGACTGTAAGTTGCTATACAAACATGATCTTAATGTTTTATTCCCTTAGCTGTTGCTCATAGTGGCACTGTAGTTCTAAGGAAAGATATATGACATTGGCTACTATCAAATTACTGCCATGTTTCATTAGTGACAATATCCTTGCATTTTATACATGGATCTTAAATTCATTTGAGAAATGAATAAATTACAACTCAGAATGGTATGACCATACTTGCCCAATATTAGTTAGGGAATTGGACAGACTCCATCCTTCTGGGTCTGCAGTTGTTTAAACCAGTGTTTTTGGCCATTTTTGCTTGTTTTTATGTTTGTCATCTCCCTTGTAAGCAGGAACAGGTCCTTGCACATAGCAGACATCCAATAAACATTTGATGAGTAAACAAGTATTGTGTAGGCAGACAATTATTTCTTACAGTATTTCTAAAGAAGGTGAAACCAAGAATCATTTCTTACTATTACCAAGGAAAAAATAAATTGAATGAGAAGTAATCTCTATATCTTACAGTTATACCATATATCACTGTCACCCTTGTGATAGAAGGTAGGTTGAAATTGTTTTTTACTGCTGTCTTATATAAGTAATCAGAAAACATTCATTAAGAGGAAAATGCATTTTCTTTTAGGTTTTGAATTGCTAACTCCTTTGTTGTCCCATTTTTCGTCATTTCAGCATGCTTTAAAATTGTGTTCTTCACTAAAGGACAGAGACATGATAATAGAAAATTACACCTATGTCAGTGAATAATAGGAAATAATGATTCATTAAGCAGAAATAATATTTATATAAATATTTAAAGGATTTATTATTCCTTTATGAGAGTTTCCCTTTCCAGTGATTGATTGGAACTTTTCTACAACTCATTAAATGGTCTCTTTTTTTTTCTTCTAATCACCCTAATATTGATTTTATTGAACTGGTTCTTTGACTCTGCCATTCCAGTAAAGTTTAATTCTTTTTTTTTTTTTTTAAATTTTTAAAGCTTTTTATTTTCAAAACATATACATAGATAATTTATCAACATTGACTTTGTTTCATATTTTCCCTTCCTACCCCCCCATCCTCTCTCCTAGATGGCAATCAATCCAATATATGTTAAACATGTTAAATCTAATATGTATAAACATATTTATATAATTCTCTTGCTTCAAAAGAAAAATCAGATAAAAAAGGAAAGTAAATGAGTAAGAAAACAGAATGCAAATGAACAACCAAAAGAGTGAGAATGTTATGTTGTGATCTATATTCAGTTCTCACAGTCCTCTCTCTGGGTGTCGATTGCTCTCTTCATCATAAGATCATTGGAACTGGCATCAATCATCTCATTGTTGGAAAGAGTCATGTCCAACAGAATTGATCATTGTATAATCTTATTGCCATGTACAACGATCTTCTGGTTCTGCTCATTTCACTTAGCATCAGTTCATTTAAGCCTCTCCAGGCCTCTCTAAAATCATCCTCCTGATTGTTTCTTATAGAACCATAATATTCCATAACATTCATATACCATAATTTATTCAGCCATTCTCCAACTGATGGGCATCCACTCGATTTCCAGTTTCTAGCCACTACAAAAAGGGCTGCCACAAACATTTTTGCACATGTGGGTCCCTTTCCTTCCTTTAAGATTTCTTTGGGATATAGGCCCAATATAAACACTTTTTGAACATAGTTCAAAATTGCTTTCCAGAATGGCTGGATCCATTCATAAAGTTTTATTCTAATACCTTATCATAGCATAAAGGCAGTCCTGTGTTCTCTAAGACTTTGCCAGTGAGTATAAACTCTAGTGTTCTTACCAAGCTGGAAATGATTGAGGTATTGGTTTACTGAATTTAGTTTATTTATTAAGCACTTACTGTGTGCCAGGTAGTATGCTAAGCACTGGGGATACAAATAAGAAAAAGAAAGACCTTGCCCACGAGAATCTTAAATCTAATGGAGGAAGGCAAGATACTAAAGGACTTTGAAAGTGGTGTGAGTGATCAGAGGTTGCATACATAATGTTCTGTGTAGTCAAAACCAAGTAGAGCTTCTGATGGAAAATGGAGTTACCTAAAAAGTTTGGAAAGTTCAGAAAAGTTCTTTAAAGAAAGCTTAGAAAGCTTTTAGAAAGCTTTAAAATTAGCTTTAAAGAAAGTTCTTTATTTATAAAAGACTTAAAGGGGAGTTTGCTCCTCTATCCTCCAGCCCTCCAATTAAAGGGGAGAGGCAACTGAGGGAGTAATTCTATCCTACTGCCTAATGCAGGACTTAATTTAAACTGCCCCAAGGAGAAAGATTCCTTTCTTAATTTTAGAGATTTCCAGGCTGAGAGAATTCCACAAATTGAGAATTATGTCAACTCTTTTCAATAATTTGGAATTATGAAAAAAAAAAGTGACTGAACTTTTTATACTCTTTGATGAGCAGTCACACTCCAGGGCTATGCCCAAGTCAAAGACATCTTTTTTTTTGGAAGCGAAGAACTACAGATGAAGTGGGAATTCACAAATACTAGAAATGAAACTATTAAACTGTCATATATGAATGTAGTGGAATATCTCTAGTCAGAAGTTAGGCATGTAAGGAATCTAGAGATACCTGGGAAGCTTTGAATGAATTGATGCAGCCAAGTAAACAGAACCTGAAGATCAATATACCCAGTGACCACAGCAGTGTAACAGAATGCAGCTCATGAATCCCTTTCCCTGAGTGTTCAATTTACTATCCAAGGTGTTGGCTATTTGGGGGAAAGGTGCTCAAACTCTAGCTTCTGACAATATGTATATTTTTATTGGCAGCTAATGACATAGTTATAAACAAAGACATTTTAATGAGATTATAAATAAGATGATAACATATCATTTATACACAACTCATTCACCCAGGAATAAATACTTTATAGGAAAAATTAAATCTTCACAGCAAGAGAATCTATAGGGAACAAATGGCTACAGCACCTCAAAAAAGGATGTATGCACATGGAATCAAACTCATTTTATAAATCAAGAAACTGAGGCTTAGGGTAAGTGGTTTGCTCAGTCATATAGCTAATAAACATCTGAGGCAGAATTTGAAGCCAGATTATATGTGCTGGAAACTAGATTTTTTTAGTCATTGTTTTTAAAAGATTTATTGTATGTGTAATTTCATGTCCCTCTCCACTCTACCCTGCCCCCCTTCTCACACTAGACGCTCAGGCTGCACAGAATTCCATTGTACCTGTTGTTCATGGCTCCTGACTTCTCTGCTAGTGACAAGCCAGGTTATTATTATTATTGTTTTTTTTTTTTTGCTGAGGCAATTAGGGTTAAGTGACTTGCCCAGGGTCACACAGCTAGGGAATGTAAAGTGTCTGAGACCAGATTAGAACTCAAGTCCTCCTGACTTAAGGGCTGGTGCTCTATCCACTGTGCCACCTAGTTGCCCCCCACAAGTCAGTTTATTAGCTAGGCACAAAAAGCATGGAGATAGAAAGAGACTGTCTGCTTTGTCCTTCACCTGGAAAAGTTCCATTTCTAAAAATCTCTCTTAAGTTGCACATGCACACATCTAGAAAAACCTCCAGGTCTTGGCCCCAAAATCCTTGCTGCAAACAGTCATTTGTGGTATGATACAAGGGAATGGTAAGAAACAAGTTCTCTAACGGATCTATTTTGCTTATATGTGGTGCTGAATACCAGGTTTACCAGGTTTTGATTTGGGAAATAATCTTCCTAGAGGCCTCCAGTAAATAGTATGTAAATTGTAATACTCAGAGAGAAACTGAGGCAGTATCACAGATTGGAGAGTAGTTAATACTTTATTGATGTTAATTGAGAGTTCAGAATCGATAGCTTTGGATCAGGACTGCTGGGACTATTGTCTCAAAGCACACAGTCCATTTAGACTGGCAAACATGCCAACTGACTGGATCTCAAGTAGGTCCTGCAAATAGTAAGTTTGGTCATAGGATTTTTATAGGATTCCTGGGAACAAAGAGCTAATGAAGCAGAAGAAGGGGTTGAGCCCTGGGGGGGGAATTGGAATTCCAGGAAGGGCTATCAATTTAATTGACTGGTAGGGAGTAAAGGAAGCTTGGAACAAGCCTGGGAAAGGAACTGGAAGACAGTAAGTCTGAAGCCAAAAAGATAAGGGGTATGTTGAGATGGACCATCTGGAGGTTTTATGACTCCTTTGGAATGTTAGCCAAATTATTTCTGATGGTCAGGAAGTGGTGGGGGGGAGGTTGCTACTGAAGCAGAACAATTAAGGGAAACACAGCAATTGAGGGAAACAGACATGGAACTGTGGCACAACAATAATTCTAATAAAATTCTAACATTTTATAACTGAACTCATTCCTCCCCTTCTCCCTTTAAATCTCTATTTTTATTTAAATATATATATATATACATATATATATATGTATACTACCATTCTTCCAATCTGTAAATTTGCAGTAGTTTAAAAATGGAATGTTTTATATTTTTTACTTAAATCTGTCTGAAAAAAAATTATTAAATTATCCTAAGCATCTTTACATAGAAATTCAAAAAAGATCCATACCACTTTTGGAAATCTTTCTGCCCAAGCTATTTTCTATATACAGTTCATAAGGTTAAAAAGTAGAGACAGAATTACATAATCAAGATGAAATGGGGAGGGGAATTTTAGCTAGTTTCTGATTCATCCAAAAGAACAATTTTCAGTACACCCCAAATAATCATTTCCCTAAAACCATTTAATCTCTCTTTCTAAAGATAGAATGAATATAAGAGATATTGTTATTAAATTAAGGACATTTTCCTCTTAATGTAGTCATCACTAATTTCAGGGAGTTTTCCTGAGCTATTCAGGTCTCTCCCTTTAGAAACTAGTTGGGTCTTTGTTAAGAATGATATAAAAAGGTTTCAGTGCATAATAGTGTTTAGGACTTTATATTGAAATTTCTCATTCAGAGTAATCCCAGGACTTCAGATAATTGCATTGAGAAAATTATGGTTTAATGTTTTTAAGAGGGAGTAGGGGTGGGCTGGGAACACCTTAGTTATGTTGATCCACAGTCAACCTGATCTTCCTTATCCCCTCAACCAACCTTTTGATGCTGCCTTTTACAAGTTTTCTTCTGTACTTTACATATATGGCCCTTCCTTTGCAGCTTTAGTTCTTCTGTCTGGTGGAATACTAATCAATGACCCCAGGCCCTATGAGCATGCACAGAGTGCTTCTGAAGCAATTGGCCAAATGTAAGAAGTTAGAGAACCTACTTTCTTAAAGAGTTATGTGGAATGGGAATGACTTGGGGAGACTTTGGAGTGTATATGTGTGTGTGTGTGTATATATATATATATATATCTATATATATATATATAGATATATATATATATATATATATGGAGGATATATGTCTGTGCATTCTGTGTGTGTATATATATATATATGGAGGATATATGTCTGTGCATTCTGTATCTGGTTCCAATCTGTTAACCATATAGTGGATAGCAGCCTTTCCAGTTGTAACTATGAAACAAACTGAAGGTGCCTTCCAAAATCTTTTGTTTTAGCCTCTCTCCCTCTCCCACCCCTCCACCCTTCTCTGTCTATCTCTTTCTCTCTTGGTGCAATCCCTGTTGTTGGATTCACTCCTTCACTGGCATCATCTAAGCAGCAGTGCTGTAAGGGCACACAGCAGAGGCTGACACATGGCTTCTATAACACTTCTCAGCTTGTCTAGGCATTTCTTTTGTTTTAGATAAAGGAATTGGAGAGTACAACCTTGTGACTTTCAAAAGGGCAATTAAGCAAGTTTTTGGAAATCTGGAAGTGTAGGATTGTGCTTAAACTGGGAAATATTTGTACTTTTGAAGTAAATTTCCCCTTTTTTTTATTAAAGTTTTTTATTTGTATAACATATGTATGGGTAGTTCCCCAGCATTGATCTTTACAAAGCTTTCCGTAACAAATTTTATCCCCAGTCCCCTCCTCTCCCCTAGATGGCAGGAAGTCCACTACATGTTAATAATGTTGAAATACTTGACAAATTGTGCAAGAAAAATCCTTTCCACAAGAAAAAAAAAAAAAGAAAATCAGAGAAAGGCAACACAATGCAAGCAGATGTCAATAGAGAGCATGAAAATGTTATGTTGTGGTCCATATTTCATATCCCTCTCTCTGGGTGTATATGGTTTTCTTCAGTGAACAATTGGAACTGGTTTGAGACAATTCTTTGTTGCAGAGAGCCATGTCCATCAGAATTGATCATCATGTAATATTGTTGTTGCTGTGTATAATGATCTCCTGGTTCTGCTCGTTTCACTCAGCATCAGTTCATGGAAGTCTCTCCAGGCCTCTCTGAAATCGTCCTGCTGCTCGTTTCTTACAGAGCAATAATATTCCATAACATTCATATACCATAATTTATTCAGCCACTCTCCAATTGATGGGCATCCCTTCAGTTTCCAGTTTCTAGCCACTACAAAAAGGGCTGCCACAAACATTCTTGCACGTGTGGATCCCTTTCCCTCCTCTAAGATCTCTTTAGGATATAAGCCCAATAGAAACACTGCTGGGTCAAAGGGTATGCACAGTTTGATAAATTTTTGAGCATAGCTCCAAATTGCTCTCCAGAATGGTTGGATCTGTTCACAATTCCACCGACAATGTATTAGTGTCCCAGTTTTCCCACATCCCCTCCATTAGCATTATCTTTTCCTGTCATTTTAGCCAATCTGACAAGTGTGTAGTGGTACCTCAGAGTTGTCTTAATTTGCATTTCTCTGATCAATAGTGATTTGGAGCAACTTTTCATATGACTAGAGATGGTTTTAATTTCATCATCTGAAAACTGTCTGTTCATATCCCTTGACCACTTATCTATTGAAGAGTGGCTTGAATTCTTATGTATATGAGACAATTCTCTATATATTTTAGAAATGAGGCCTTTATCAGAACCATGAAATGTAAAGATGATTTCCCAATTTGATGCTTCCCTCCTAATCTTGTCTGCATTCGTTTTATTTGTACAGAAACTTTTTAATTTAATATAATAAAAATTATCTAGTGTTCAATTAGGAGTTCCAGATATTCTTTGGACATAAATTTATTCCATCTCCACAGGTCTGAGAGGTAAACTATACTACATTCCTCTAATTTGCTTACAATATCACTCTTTATATGTAGATCATGAACCCATTTAGATCTTATCTTGGTATGTGGGAAGTAAATTTCCCTTTGAAGACAATAGTGCCATTGCTGGATCAAGAGGCATGCACAGTTTTATAGTTCGTAGGGCATAGTTTCAGATTGCTCTCCAGAATGATTGGATCATCTCACAACTCTGCCAACAATGCATTACTGTCCCAGTTTTCACTCACAGGATAGCATTTTTTATTAAAAGTCATTTGGAATTGTCTTAGATTGTTGTATTACTGAAAACAGCGAAGTCTTTCACAGCTGATCATTATACAATATTGTTATTACTGTATAAAGTGTTCTGATTCTTCTCATTTCATTTTGTATCAGTTTGTATAAGTCCAAGTTTTTCTGAAATCAGCCTACTTATTATTTCTTATAATAGTTTTCATTACAGTTATATACTACAACTTGTTCAGCTATTCCCCAATTGATGGGCCATTCTTTTAATTTTCAATTCTCAGGCACCACAAAAAGAGCTGCTATAAATATTTTTATACAAATAGATAATTTCTTCCACCCCTCACTTTAAAAAAAAATCTCTTTGGAATACAATGCTAATAGTGGTATTGCTTGATTGCCCTCCAGATCAGTTTACAATTCCATTATCAGTGCTATGTTGCAGTTTTTTCATATCACCTCCAATACTTATCGTTTTTCTTTACTGTCATATTAGCCAATCTGATAAATGTGAGGTGGTATCTCAGAGTTGTTTTAATTTGCATTTCTCTAATCAACAGTAATTTGGAGCATTTTTTCATATTACTATAGATAACTTTAACTTCTTTGTCTGAAAACTGCCCATTCATCATATCATTTGATCACTTATTAACTGAGGAATAACTTGTATTTTTATAAATTTGAGTTCTCTCTGTATTTGAAAAATGAAGCCTTTATGAAAGACATTTTCTATAAATTTTTCTCTCCAGCTTTCTGATTTCCTTCTAATCTTGGTCATATTGGTTTTGTTTGTGTAAACCCTTTTTAATTTGAGGTAATCAAAATTATCCACATTATATCTCATAATGTTCTGTATCTCTTGTTTGATCATAAATTATTTCCTTATTCATAGATCAGACAGGTAAAATATTCCATGCTCCCCTAATTTGCTAATGATATTCTTTATCTAAATTATGTACCCATTTTGACCTTTTCTCAGTATGTTACTAGTTACTGCCAAAATGCTTTTCAGTTATCCCAGCAATTTTTGTCAAATTGTAAGTTCTTGTCCCATAATATTGGATCTTTAAATTTGTCAATTATTAGGTTACTGTGGTCATTTAAAACAGAATATTGTGTACTTAATCCATTTCACTGATCCACCCACCATCCTATTTGTTAGTAATATATTATTTGATGATTATCAGTTTATAATACAGTTTGAGATCTGGTACTGCTAAGCTACCTTCCTTTACATTTTTTTAAGTTGATTCCCTTGATATTCTTGATCTTTTATTCTTTTTTTTTTAATTAAAGCTTTTTATTTCCAAAACATATGAATGGATAATTTTCCATTGATCTTTTATTCTTCCAGATGAATTTTGTTTTTATTTTTTCTAGCTCTAAAATAATTTTTTGGTAATTAGATTAGTATGACACTGAGTAAGAAATGTTAATATAGGTAGAAATATTATATTGGCTTGGCTTATCCATAAGCAATTAATATTTCTGCAGATATTTAGATCTGACTTTATTTGTGTGAAGAAATGGTTTTTAATTGTGTTCATATATATCTTGGCAAGTAGATTGCCAAATATTTTACAGTGCCTACAGTTATTTTTTTTTTCTGGTTAGAAATAGTCAATTTTTAATATCTGATTTGAACTTAGAAGATATATCTAAAGAAAAAAGTTCCACAGAACACAAATAAGGTTTCAAAACCATGCTATTGAGAAACAATCAGGATACTGAAAAGCCATAAACCATCAAAATGTCCAACAAAATCAATAATTTTCAGGGCAAAACTAGGCATGAGACAAATGTGTGTTTCTTCTTGTAGGGAAAGCGGGGAAATTGTAACAAGGTAAAAATATCAACATCTCCGCCATGATCTGTTTTCAGTTTTGTTCCGTAGGAAATTCACCTAGCTCACAGATTGACATTATGTTCAGATAAAGGAATTGAAAGGCATGTTCTTATCCTAAATCAAATACCTGGTTGATCTTAGGGGTTGAGGCAAAAATCAAAGAATTTTGAAGACAGATTTTGCCTAAGTTGGGTTTTTTTTTCTGGCTATGACTTTGGAGTTTGCAATATAAATCAATGACAACAAACCTACAAAGGGACATTTGTGCATATCCAAAGCATGCATTTGACACTTAGAAGAAGACATTTCAAGATTTTTTTCAAGGAGAAATAAACATAGTTAAATAAAAATGCTTTTAAGCTTTCGATGACAAATAGTCCATTTTGCATCAGCTTGCTCTGCCCTACAGTTATTTTAAATGGAATTTTTCTTTCTATTTCTTGCTATGGACTTTGTTGGCGGATAAATGCTATTAATTTAGGTGGGTTTATTTAATATGCTGCAACTTTGCTGAAGTTTTTGTTTCAATTAAGATTTTACTTGATTATCTAGGATTCTCTAAACATACCATCAAATCACCTGCAAAGAGTAATAGTTTTGTTTCCTCATTGCCTAATTCTTTCAATTTCTTTTTTCTTGTTTTATTGCTATAGAAATTTCTAGAAAAATATTAAATAATAGTGGTGATAATGGACAACCCATGATTGGGTTGTAAAAGCTTATCCTTGAAAAAGATAATACTTACTGATGGTTTTAGATAGATACCATTTATAGTTTTAAGGGTGTATTTTTTCAAAAACTTTTTCTACATCTTTTGCAATAATTATATTGGATTTTGTTATTGATAACTGTATCAATATATGTGTTATATTGATATATAAATATATATTTGAACCAGCCTTTCATTCCTGGTATAAATACTACCTGGTCATAGTGTTGACATTGAGAAGGGACCCCAAAAAGTTGGGGTTCACAGACCAGTGTCACAAGTTGTCTCAAAAGAATTTGCAGGCTTGAACCCTTTTCAAGTCAAGGGGCAAAGTTTATTGTAATTGTAATGCCAATTAGAAGCGGTCTAAATTCCAAGTGAATTTAGCAGAGAAACAGAAGCAAAGAGACACATTTATCTAGTTCTTCATGTTATAGGTATGCTAATTTTATGGCCCAGAGGTTGGACCAAGGAGTGGTCTCTGGAATTTGGTTATCACTAACCAAGAAATTATCTGTCTGACAGTTAGCAATGAACTGAGGAGTGGTCTATTCCCTAGTGTCTCAGGAATTTCATTTGTGGGACTATCCTGAAGCCAGAAGATTTTAGAATTCTCAGGTTGGGTGTGGGAGGTCTCAGGTCACAAATTCCAAAGCCAGAGGACTTAAAATTACTGACTTATTGTTAGAGCAGAAGCCCCTTAAGGTTAGGAAACCTTAAAATTATTGCTGTCTCCCCTAGAAGCTATATTACATCATTGCCTCTCTTAAGTAGTTGTACCCCAAATTCATTTGAGACAAAGGGACGGAGATACCATCTTCTAGCTGCTTCATGCTGATAAGGGGTGTAGAGCTGTCCCTGTGTAGTGGGGTCCAGATTGAGGAGGGACAGGCACATGACTTGAAGATGGCAGCAACATTCAGAGGGATGCTGGGTGTCAGAATCAGTTAGCTGATGGTATTCAAGATAAACAAATAGTTGGAAGTTCATAGCTTGGAGTCTGGAGGAAACAAATAATTCTCAGGAGGTTATGAAAAAGCTTCAAGGAAGGTGGTGTAGAAACATTATGAGTGTGTTTGCTAGAATAATTTTGGAATGGATATCCTATAATTATCATGTAGGTAAGAGATCCTTTCTGACAAGAAAACAGGGGCTAGTAAAGTGAAGTGTTATTCCCCTGGGGCAGTAGCTAATAAAAATAGGGTGGCATCCAGGGTGGGGATGGTGAAATTTGGGAATGGAGCAAATAATTAATCGTTGCCTATGTGGGCTGCCTTAAGGATGCTGATGGCACACCCAACAATCCTGAATGATCCCATTGCCCGGGGAGTTCTCTAGCCTCACTGAGGCGGGGGGGAACCCACAGAGTGACATAAAGATTGCTGGAGAGAAAATACTGGAGCAAAGCTCTATTCCTCAGAGTGTTGTTAAAGGTACACTTGGGGAATTAATGAAAAAAAAAAGGCAGATGAAGGTGGCCTTGCTGTACCAGATCTAAAACTATCTTATAAAGCAGTGGTCATCAAAACCTTTTGGTACTGCCTGAGAAATAGAGCAGTCGATTAGTGGCATAGGATAGGATATCTGGACAAACTAGGCAATAACTTTAGCAATTTAGTGTTTGATAAACCCAAAGACCCCAGCTTTTGGAATAAGTACTTACTATTAGGCAAAAACTGCTGGGAAAATTGGAAACTAGTATGGAAGAAATTAGGGCTTGACCCACACCTAACACCACATACCAAGATAAGATCTAAATGGGTTCATGATCTAGATATAAAGAGTGATATTATAAGCAAATTAGAGGAACATAGGATAGTTTACTTCTCAGACCTGTGGAGATGGAATAAATTTATGTCCAAAGATCTGGAACTCCTAATTGAACACCAGATAGATAATTTTGATTAAATTAAAAAGTTTCTGTACAAACAAAACTAATGCAGACAAGATTAGGAGGGAAGCATCAAATTGGGAAATCATCTTTACATTTAAAAGGGTTCGGATAAAGGTCTCATCTCTAAAATATATAGAGAATTGTCTCATATTTATAAGAATTCAAGCCACTCTTCAATAGATAAATGGTCAAGGAATATGAACAGATAATTTTCAGATGATGAAATTAAAACCATTTCTAGTCATATGAAAAGGTGCTTCAAATCACTATTGATCAGAGAAATGCAAATTAAGACAACTCTGAGGTACCACTACACACCTGTCAGATTGGCTAAAATGACAGGAAAAGATAATGCTGAATGTTGGAGGGGATGTAGGAAAACCGGGACACATACATTGTTGGTGGAACTGTGAACGGATCCAACCATTCTGGAGAACAATTTGGAACTATGCTCAAAAAGTGATCAAACTGTGCCTACCCTTTGACCCAGCAGTGTTTCTATTGGGCTTATATCTCAAAGAGATCTTAAAGGAGGGAAAGGGACCCACATGTGCAAGAATGTTTGTGGCAGCTCTTTTTGTAGTGGCTAGAGACTGGAAACTGAATGGATGCCCATCAGTTGGAGAGTAGCTGAATAAATTATGGTATTTGAATGTTATGGAATATTATTGTTCTGTAAGAAACGACCAGCAGGATGATTTCAGAGAGGCCTGGAGAGAGTTGCATGAACTGATGCTGAGTGAAATGAGCAGAACCAGGAGATCAATATACACAACAACAACAATATTATATGATGATCAATTCTGATGGACGTGGTTCTCTTCAACAATGAAATGTTTTCTTACTTATTTTTAATCAACTATCAAATGGATTATCTATCTCATTATTTTTGTTAAACTAGCTCCAGTTTTATTTATTAGTTCAATGGTTTTCTTTCAATTTTATTAATATTTCTTTTGATTTTTTCAAATTATCTACTTTGGCATCTAATTGGGGATTTTAAATTAGTTCTTTTTTTCTAGGTTTTTTTTTTTAACTGCCAGAAGAACTCATTGATCTGCTCTTTCTCTCTTTTATTAGCATAAAAGTTTTAGAAATATAAAATTTTTCCTAAATACTCCTTTGGCTGCATCCCATAAATTTTGGAGTGTTGTCTTATAGATTTCCCTTTCTTTAATGAAGTTATTTGTTGTTTTTATGATTTATTCTTTGACCTACTCATTCTTTTTTTTTTAATTAAAACTTTTTATTTGCATAACATATGTATAGGTAGTTCCCCAGCATTGATATTTACAAAGCTTTCCATTACAACTTTTACCCCCAGTCCCCTCCCCTCCCCTAGATGGCAGGAAGTCCACTACATGTCAATAATAACTACATGTCAATAATAGACCTACTCATTCTTTAAGATTAGATTATTTAATTTCCAAATTATTTAAAATCTATTTTTCTATAACCTTTTATTAAACATAATTTTTATTGCATTATATCCTGGAAAGGATACATTTAATATTTCTGCTTTTCTGAATTTGATTCTTAAATTTCGAGTGGAGGGTTTTATTTCCTAATATGTAGTCAATTTTTGTGAAGGTGCCATGTAATGATGAGAAAAAGATGTAACTCTTCTAATTTTCCAACTTTTCAAAAATTCTATTCATCTCCTTAATTTCTTATTTTGTGATTAGATTTATCTAGTTCTGAGAAAGGAAAGTTGAAGTTTCCTACTAGTATAGGTTTACTGTTCTTCCTGTAACTCAATTACTTTTTGCTTTAAGAATTTAGATGCTGTCCCATTTGCCACATGCACATTTAGTATTAATATTACTTTGATGTCTACAGTACCTTTTAGTAAAAATGTAGTGTCTGCTTATTCCTTTGAATTAAGTTTATTTCTCCTTCCTTTTTTCCCTCTTCCTCCTCTTCCTTTTCCTTCTCCTTTTCCTAACTCTTTTTCCACTTCAGCTGAAGCATAATAGATTCTGCTACAGCCTTTTACCTTTACTCTTGTCAGTCTTTCGGTTTCAAGTGTGTTTCTTGAAAACTACTTATTGTTGGATTCTGGTTTCTGAGAGCAATTCCTGTTCTCTCTTCATTTCAAGTAACTCTATGGTCATAACAGATGCAGTTTGGTGAGAGGGAAAAGAGAGTGTCTTTAAGTCTATTTGTGATACTTGTGGTAATTTAAACAATCACAATTGGATTATATGGCTTGAGTGATGCCTTTTTTAAGCTTATTGAAATAGCTAATTATCTAATGAGGGAGTGAAATATATAAATTGCCTACCAGGTAGAGCTCTACTTAAATTTCCAGAGAGTAGTCTTAGTTGAATCTCTGGTGAATGATAGCACATTTTAAAAAGGCTATAGTATTCTTCATTGGCCACCAGAAGGAACTTAGTCTGCCAATGTCTACTATGCCCACTCTTCCTCTTCCATGGTGTACCTTTTCCCCCATTCCTGAACCCAAGACTTCAAAAGGCTGGGTTAGGAATTCAGCTAGGTGATGAAATAGAATATTAAGTCATAAAATTGTGGAGTTTATGGTCTGTACATAATTCTAGACCCACATCCCATCCTATATTCTCCTTTCTTTGAGCACTGAGTCCATCCATAGGACTCAGATACCAAACTTATTGTGATCCCATAGGATAATAGGATAATAAATCTAGAATTAGAAGGGAACTCAGAGACCATCTAGTCATTTTAAAGATAAAAAACTAAGACATAGAGTGGTCAAATAACTTATTCAAGGCCATACTGATAGTAAGTCACCAGAGGAGAAGGCCCTCTGACTCTAGAGTCAGTACTTATTTTTCTTTATTGAACATAGTAAAAACAGAAAGGAAATGGATTGTGAATTACTATATGGAGCTATTCTTTTCTAGCCCACTTATAAACATCTTCCTCTTTGCTATTATCTACAACTCATGAAAAGGAATAAGGGAATAAGGGAATAGAATATAATGGAATAATGGGAAAAGAATTTATCTGTAGATGCCAGAATATAGAAGGGGAAGGAAAGAAAAGGAGAGAGAGCTTTGGAAATCAATCTCCCTTTCCCTTCTCAGTAGTCCAACAAGATTCTTAATACTTGACAGTTTCAGTAATTGAAATATCTTTTTGTAATGGCTCTCACCTACATATTTGCTCCAGGGCCAGAATCTCCCCATAATGCTGGTCTCTGGCGGTCTTAGTCATCAGCCAATAGAATCTCAGACCAGATTTGAACTGGAAGTGTACTATATCCTTGTTTCACTTTCTCCTGATACCTCCAGCCTTCACTGATAGTTGCTTCCCAATTCAATTTACTTAAACATTTATTAAGTATCCACTACATACCAAGAATTCTGTTGTGAATACAAGCACAAGAATGAAAGTTTTTGCTCTTAAAGAGCTTATAAAGTTGTGTTAATTATATCCTCTCTGCTTCAAGGCAGTTTTTTTTGGTTCTTCCCTAATTTATTCTCCCATTCAACACTATGTCTTTTCCAAACCTTTTTATCCCTTCTCAAACCTTCTATAACTTCCCCTTCCCTTATCTTCTGAGCTGAAAACCTTGCTTCCTATCTCACTGAAAAATTTTTTAGCCATTCAGAGAGCTTGCATTTCTCCCCTCCTCCCCACATCTCTCACATGCTTTCTGCTACTGTCTACTCATCTCACATAAGATAGATCTTCACCTTGCAAAGGCAGCCCCTTGATAGAAACATATGATTCTATTCAAACCCATCTTCTCCAATACATTATCCCATCATTCCCGTTTTCTTATATCTTTCCCTCTTCCCTATTGCCTAGAAATATATTCATTTCTCTCCCATTTTCAAAAAATATTTTATCCATCCATTCCTCATAGGTATTGTACAAAACCTATTCTTCCTTTTGTAGCAAAACTCCTCTAGAAAGTCATTTAAAATAAGTGTCTCCTCTTTTTTCTACTTAATCTCTTCTTAACTCTCAATATTCTGTTTTCTGACCTCATTATTCAATTGAAACTGTCCTCTCCAAAATTACTAATGAACTCTTAAGTGCCATATCTAATGACCTTTTCTCAATTCTTATCCTTCTTGACTTCTCTGTAACCTTTAACACTGTTGATTACCTTCTTCTTAATACTTCTTTTTCTCTGGATTTTTCTGACTCTTTCTTGGTCCTTCTTCCTATTTCACTATCTATTCTCCCCTTTGCTAGATCTTTGTCCAGCTAACCATAGCTGTCCCACAGGGCTCTGTCCTTGGCTCTCTTCTTTTCTCTCTTTATAAGATTTCATTTGTTGATCTCATAAATATCCATGAATTCAATAATCTCTAATAAAAATAACAATAGTAATAATTTCTATTTCTTTAATTATAAAATTATCTAATAATTATAATCTCTAATATATGCTAATGATTCTCAAATCACTTATCCAGCCTTCAACTTTTTACCAGTTTAATTTAACTAAATTGGCATCTCTAAATGGATGGTCCATAGATATTTTAAATTTAAGATCTTCAAAATTGAACTTATCATTTCCCCCACCCCCAAACCCTCCCAGTTCCCTAATTTCCTTATTTATGCCAAGGGTAGCAACTTCCTTCTAGTTATCAAAGCTTACAATCTTGGTGTCATTTTTTTTTTTATTAAAGCTTTTTATTTGTATAGCATATGTATGGGTAGTTCCCCAGCATTGATCTTAACAAAGCTTTCCGATACAAATTTTACCCCCAGTCCCCTCCCCTCCCCTAGATGGCAGAAAGTCCACTACATGTTAATAATGTTGAAATGCTTGAGAATTTATGCAAGAAAAATCCTATCTACAAGAAAAAAAAAGAATCAGAGAAAGGTAACACAATGCAAGCAGATGTCAATGGAGATCATGAAAATGTTACGTTGTGGTCCATATTTCATATCCCTCTCTCTGGGGTATATGGTTTTCTTCAGTGAACAATTGGAACTGGATTGAGACAATTCTTTGTTGCAAAGAGCCATGTCTATCAGAAATGATCGTCATGTAATACTGTTGTTGCTGTGTATGATGATCTCCTGGTTCTGCTCGTTTCACTCAGCATCAGTTCATGCAAGTCCCTCCAGGCCTCTCTGATTGGTGTCATTTTTGATGCTAAGTCCTGTCAATTTTATCTTTGTAAAATCTCTTACAGTCATTCCCTTCTCTCAGCCATTGCCACCATCCTGGTGCAGCCCTCTTCTGCTCAAGTCTTGACTTCTACAAAAGCCCATGGATTGTTGTCCTTGACACAAATCTCCCCATTCAGGCCATCTATCATTCAGCTGCTAAAGTGATCTTTCTAAAGTGCAGGCTGACCATGTCACCCTACACTCCCAACCCCCGTGATTCATGACTTCATATCATTTCTAGGATCAAATATAATGCCTCTTTGGCATTCAAAGCCCCTTATAACCTGGTTCCCCCCCTCTTATATCTAACATCTGCCAGGTATATTGTAATCCATTGATGCTAGTCTCCTTATTGTTCCTCAAAAAATGTAGTCTTCTGCCTTCATGCATATCCATTAGCTGTCTCTTATGCCTAGAATTCTCTACCTCTCACTTTCTACTTCCTAGCTCCTCTCTCCTTTAAATCCTTTAAAGCTCCTTTAAATCTCATCCAAAGTCCTGATTTCCCCCTTAATTCTAGTGTTTTTTCTCTGTCCATTATCTATATGTCTTATTTGCACCCAATTGTTGGAATGTTTTTTCCCTCTTCAAACCCTGAGTTCCTTGAAGGCAGGAACTGTCTTACTTTTCTTTATATTTCCAGTGATTAGCATAGTCCCTGCCACATGTTAGTGCTTATAGGTAGCTTAGGTGACATAGTAGATAGAATGTTGGTCCTGAAGTTCATTTTGGCCTCGGATGCTTATTAGCTGTGTGACTGCAAGTCACTTAATCTGTGCCTCAGTTTTTCAAGATCATTATAAGGATTAAATAACATTTGTAAAGCATTTAGTACTGTGACTAGCACACAGTCACTGCTAGATAAATGTTTATTCCCTTCTGCTAATGTTTATTGACTGCCAGAAATTAAATCAACAAGCATTAGTAAGCATCTACTGTATGTTAGACAATATATGAAATATTGGGGATACAAAAAAAGACCAAAAAATATCCTCTAAGGAGCTCACAATCTAATTGGGGAGGCAACATTCAAATAAACAAAATCTATATGAGATTAAATTGGAAATAATCAAAGAGGAAAGATACTAATATTAAAGCAGGCTGGGAAAGGTTTCTTAAAGAAGGTAAGATTTTAGCTGAGACATAAATGAAATAAGCCAGGAGGAAGAAGCAAGAAGGGAGAAAATTTCAGGCATAGGGAATAGCCAATGAAAATACAGAAGAGTTGGAAGACAGTTGTTGTTGTTGGGTTTTTTTTTTTTTTTGAGACTAGTGTCACAGGATCAGAGAGTAAATGGAAGGGAATAAAGTGTAAAACAACTGGACAGTTAGGAAGAAACCGGGTTTTGAAGGACTTTAAAAGCCAGAAAGCGTTTATATTTTATTTTGGATGTAATAGGGAGCAAATGAAGTTTATTAAATAGGGAGATGCCATTATTAGAGCTGTGCTTTAAGAAGATAATGAAATTGTTATTTATCCCCATTTTATAGGTGAGAAAATGAACTCAGAAAACTTGTACTGGAAAAACAGTATGATAAAAAAGGATACGGTTCTTGCTTTTAGAGTCCAAACAACTTTAGTTTTAATCTGCTTTGTTTTGGAACTCCCATCCTGGGCCTGAGGTGAAATGCTTGATATGTGAAGGCAAATTCACCTAGCTCACTATATATAGCTATTCCCAGACCATACTTCATATCTCATCCAGGCCATCTTATTATCTGCCCTGATGCCACAGAAGGTGTCACCTCTTCATCAAACTCTCATATATACTTCTGACTTTTTGCTCTTGGAATAACTCTGCAATCAACTGACCTATAACTAGTTATTAATTCTGAGACTACCCAGAGCAAATTTCTTTCCCTGGCTACTACTCCTTTATATATATAGTTGCCCTGATTAAAATGTCACTTCTGTGGGGGCAGTAATTGTTGTACTTTTGTATTTTCAATGTATAGCATAGGGCACATAGTATATGCTTAATAAATATTTTTTCTTTCAGTTTTGCCATTTACTCCTCTTTTTTTTTTTGCATATGACCATGCAAGACATTTCATTGCTCTACTTCAATTTCTTTCTCTATAAAACGAGTCAGTTACACATTTCTAACAATTTACCCTTGGGACATCTATTAGCCAAGAAATTATATTTATTCCGGAGTTGGCAACATACAAATTTAACCAATGTATCTTTTCAAAGTTTGAATTCTGATTTCTAATCACCAACTTGCAAGAAGTCCAGGGCTGCTAGATAGCAGAACTCGGAATAATGCTTACTGATAGTGACAAAGATAGAATTTAAAACTGGGAGCTAGGTCTACCGTTTCATTTTAGAGTTAGGGAAGTTTGAGACCAGTAAGAATTACTCCCAAGTCACATAAGGATTAAATACAACTGTTCCTCTCACTTCAAATCCTTCATTCTTACCACTACAGTACCACCTAATATTTAATTGTAGGTATGTTTATTGCCTGAACTAGAATAAAAAATTATATACAGAGCATTCCACTGGGCCTTGGGGAATATAGAAAGTCCTTGTCCTTATAGAATTTACAGTCTAGTACAGGATTAACTAGGGGTATCTAGGTGGCACAGTGGATAGAATATTGGGCCTAGAGTCAGGAAGACTTTCAGTCCCAGACACTTATTACTAGCTATGTGTTTACCTTACTTTATGATGTTTACCTCACTTTCCTCATCTGTAAAATGAGTTGGAGAAGGAAATGGCAAACCACTACAGTGTCTTTGCCAAGAAAACACCAAATGGGGTACAATGAGTGGGATATAACTGAACAACAAAACAAACAAGAATAACTACACTATACACCATTACATGGAAGTGATAAAATAAATATTATCAACAATATGTCCAAAGAAGAAAGTGATTACTGGCTCATGCCTAACAAAGAAGCTCAGGCTTCAGGAGAAAGGGACATGAGTTGGGAAGTAAGAATTGGTTAAAGAATGGTGTCAGCCATGATCTTGGGAAGCAGGATCTCCCTTGGACATGCAGCTTGGCAACTGTGTCTGTGGGTATGCAGCCATGACTACTGAAAAGAAAGTTCTTGCCACCAAATCTTTGACATTGTCAAGTGGTTCAACAGAAAATGATATTTTACCAATGAAAATTAAATGAAAGATGAGGACTTTCCATTTACTTTGCCTATATTCCTCTAGGGACCAAGGGACCTTTCCATCTGATCAGCTGAAACCTCTTTTATATGCCTAAACCCTATTAGAGTATGAGCTCCTTCACAACAGGGTCTGCCTTCCTTTTCTATTTGTATATCTCAATGCTTTACACTGCTTTGCACATAGTAAGTGATTAATAAATGCTCAACTTTCCTTTCTCTTTTGCTTCTTTCCTTCCAGTCCTGCTCTCCCTTTTCTTTCCATTTTTGCCTCTTTCTCCATTCTTTTTCTTCCTTCCCTTCCTTCCTCCCTTCTCTCCATGATTCCTTTCTTCCTTTCATCCTTAACAGGTGGAAATGGCAATAAAACTTGTTTGATGTCAGAAAAACAACTATGGAGAAAAGGCAGGATCCATCCAGGGGGAGAGAGGTCATTGGAAGGGATTAACTCAACCCCAGTCAATAGTGGGGTATTCCAAGTCTCTTTGCTTAGGGAGCTTCCCTCTGCTCTCTGCCCAAGTGCCCCAGGCTCAGAATGCTTCCCCTAGGCTCTGTTGGTAGTGGTGGTCCTTTGTTCTTGAAGAGGACCAATGACATCAGAAGGGTGCTATCTTGTTCAGGAATTGAATTTAAGTGAGACAGTTGCCCAGGATGTAAAGGATGACCTTAGCCTTTTTATATTAAGGGTTCATAGCTAATAAGTAGCAGAACTGAGACTAGCAAAATGGAATCATAAAGATTTTAAGATTACTTTGTGGATAATAATCCTTCTTGGGCTGAGAAATTGAGTTAGAGAATTTTTAATCTCAACCCAAAGAGACACTGATTCTAAATCCTCACGACTGAGTTGAGATGATTATTCTTTTGGACAAAACTTGTTTTGAATAACGGGAGACAATAAACTTTTACAACTTGGCTTTGTTTACACGGATCAAACCCACTGAGAAATGGTAATATCTCTGCTTCATTGCTTTGGTAGACAAAGATCCAGACTTGATGCTTTCGGGACATCAATCACCAAGCTAGTTCTATGCTGGCCTAGCCACCCTGATTTAGCATCTGCTTAAGCAGCTGACCGCTAAGGCTGTGGTACCTATGGATTTGGCATCGGTGCCTGTATTTGCCTAGCAACTGGAATAGCTTCCTTTCCTGATCTTGAATTCAAGGCAAAAGTCTCCTCCCTACCTTTCATTTCTGTTCTTTTTAACTCCACCTTTCTCAGGGCTCCATTCAAGCCGGTCTACTTCCCCACTAATCGCCCCTCAACCCCATTCCCACCTCCACTCCCCCCCCCAAGCCCCGCCTAGACTGCCCTCCAAGGCTCGAGAGCGCGCACGGCCTTCTCGCTTTACGGCGGTGGAGCGCGCACGTTTGCAGTCGTGCCGCTACGGGCGGATTTTGGCGGGAAAGGCTCCGCGTTTGGATTTCTCCGGAGGCGGCGGCTGCTGCGGCTTGGTAAGTTGGTTTCCCGGGCTCGGGCCGGGACTGGTTCCGTGAAGACGGGAAGCGGTGGGCTCGGGCTCTGGCTGCGAGGCGCAGGCAGAAGCTGCCAGGGAGTGAGAGGAACCTGCAGAGGACCGCTCGGAGCCGACCCTAAGGCCGGGGAACTCCGCTCACTCGTCAGGGCCGGACCGGAGGCCCCCCGGACTGGCAGGCGGGCGGGGAGCGGACCTTGCTCGAGCTGTGGAAGCGCCGCGAGGGGAGGGGAAGGCGGGGCAAGCCTATCCTCTTCCCTCTCCTCTCCTCCCCGGCCCCGCCCCCCGCTCCGGGGGTCTATCTCGGCACTCTCTGAGTGGAACCTAGGTAGAGGGGACTTTAGAACTCCTCTAAGTCCACTCCTCTTCACGAGTGAGAAAACCGAGCCCAGAGACGGGAGGGGCTAGCCTGAGGTCACACACTTGAATCCCTGATCTTACATCCCTTCATCCCCCCTCAACCCAATTTTGCCCTTTAAGGGCTTTGAGAGGGGAGGGCTTGGCTTTTATAATCAGGCATTTGCTTTTGTGATTTCATCCTATCAGGAAATTGCACTTCTGCAATTTAAACTCTCTTTTTTTTTCAGAGTCGTCCGAGAGGTTTTAAGTGTCTTGCCCAAAGTCAGACAGTCAGAATGTGTCAGAGGCAGGACTTGAACCCAGGACTTTCTGTCCCTGGAGGCTGGCACTGTATCCACTAAGCCGTCCCAGCATTCCTTGATGAATAAATTCAAGTCATAGGATGGATATGTTTAATGGGGTAAATTACTGTTGGGGTCAAAGTTTACTTTCATAAAGACCGTGTTAGCTTAAGAGTGGGGAGGGAGGGAGAAAGATGGGGAGGTAGAGAAGCTAGTAGCTACATTAGTGACACTCTACCCAATGAAGATTTGTAATTATTTCACATCTGTATCTAATATCTCTGCTTTAGGGAGATATTGACTGCTAGAGCCATGGCTGTACCCTTTGTGGAAGACTGGGATTTGGTGCAGACTTTGGGAGAAGGTGCTTATGGAGAGTAAGTATGAGCTCCTATCAGTGAATACACGCGTTGGATAGACAGTGCAGGAGCAAGACAAAGAAACGAATAAAAAGCAGAGAGCAGAGTTTACTGTGTCTGGGAAACTGCAACAATGAACCCTTGTGCTCATTTGTTGTTTCTAAGTAAATAGGCTCCCTGCAGGGATCCATTTATATTTGTTTGGTATCATTGATTTTAGATGATTGAATTTAAAGTTTGGGGAAGTCAAGGTACATAATACTAATTTGGAAATAAATTTAATTACTAATTTTCCCCTCTCCAATGATCACAAAAGCATTTCCTACTGCACAAACTGTTAGAAGTTTCCCTTTATATAGTATTGTGATATTTTGTTTAGCTGTAGAGCCATTGTCTTGGTCAGTTCCATTTCGCCTCTGGGTTCTGTTGTAGAATACTAGGTTGGAAAGGACATTGTATCTCTTATTTTAAATGTTATACTATCCAGTATAGATTATAAAGTAAAATAGTGATGAAGCATTTTTCTTATGACAACTCCACCATGAGGTTGGTACTATTTTGTCAGCTATCCTGAGAGTCAAAGCCATTATTGTAGCAGTCATTATTGACTAACCATCAGCTGTTAGGAGTTCCAGGTCAATCACTCAGTTAATCAACACCCATTATCAAGCATCTACCTTGTGCCGCATACTTTCAGAGTCAAGAATTTGGGGATCATGGCCAAAAAAATGAATCATTTTCTCACCTAAAAGTAAAACAAAATGGTGATTCCTTTTGTGTCTCATGTTTTTTTTTTTCCTTTTCTTATCCTTTCTGTGTTTAACATTCTACTTTCAAAGGGTTGGAAAGGGAACTAATGCCATCATGGTTTTCTTTCATTTGGCTTCCTTTCTTTTAAACTTGTAAAATATGTGACTATTGTCAATAAGGTCTAGAAATCCTGCTTCTCAAATCCAAGTAGCTTTTGGTATGTGTTATATGTCCAAAACAGCTATCTTTGGGCCATTTAGGTTTTGGTGCTGAATCAGAAGTGACAAAGATCTGCTTGTGATGAGAGGAGCCTTGTCTTTTTTTGGGGGGAAGAAATTAGTCTGGATAAAGCAATTTTTGAATTTTTTTTTTAAAACAGTCAGCAAGCATTTACAAAGTGCCTACTATATGCTAGTCATATGCTAGGTTTCTTTTTAATTTTGGAATTTCAAAAGAAATACCTATCAAAGTACATTCGTTTTCTGGTAACTAAAGAATCAATATCCTAAATTCCTCAGTTAGTTGCACTTATTAAATGCCTACTCTGTGACAGGCACTATGCCAATGCAGTGATATCAGTATATGGATTAATTATTTTAAAACTTATGAATCAATAAGTTAATTATTTTTTGCTTAATTTATAGAGTTCAGCTTGCTGTGAACAGGCGAACAGAAGAAGCAGTTGCAGTGAAGATTGTGGACATGAAGCGTGCCATAGATTGTCCAGAAAACATTAAGAAAGAGATCTGCATCAATAAAATGTTAAACCATGAGAACATAGTGAAATTCTATGGTCATCGGCGAGAAGGCAATATTCAGTATCTGTTTCTGGAGTACTGCAGTGGGGGAGAACTCTTTGATCGAATAGGTATTGAAAATGCTCACAAAATAATGTTCTAAACATTAAGATGATGAAGCTATCAAATTTATTTATTTTTCAATTTTTAGAAAAAGTTCCTGATTTTTAAGCTGATATTTTGATCATTCTTTATCCTTTGAATAAGGCCTCCAACCATGAAATATGGAAATAAGCATTGATATTTGCTTTGTATGCCAGTCAGTTGTGTTTAAATGACTTGACCAGTCATACAGCCAATGAGTGTTAAATGTCTGAGGCCAGATTTGAACTCAGGTTCTCCTGATTTCACAACTGGTGCTCTATCCAGTACCCCTGCTTTGTATTTTTCTAAAAAATTATATTTACTAGAAAGTTGTACCCCAAAATATTACAAATTGCATGTGATCCTAGTTGAGGTTAATATTACTGTTATTTGTTAAGTTTATGATAAGTTATAGGAAATCATTATAAAATATCACTTTAGTAAGCAGTCAGATATCCTTATTAAGTGCATGATTGTATTGTAGGGATGGTCTAACTAAATATTATTCTCAAGTTGATTTTGTAGTTCTCTTTTTCTTTTTATATAAGATGTTCATAATTCCCAAGGAGATTTTTTTTGGGGGGACTTTAGTCAGTTGTAGGTTTTAGATTTAAAGAGTTCCTGCCCTTAAGGACCTTACAATCTAATAGGGGAAGACAACACATAAAAGGAAGTGAGAAAGAAGTGAGAACCATAGAATACCAGGCAAGGGGAATGATGCCTTGTGGAGTAGAAAGCAAGCAGAGCTGCTGTTGGACTGCTCCCTAGAAAATTCTGATCTGAGCTGTGTGAAAAGGAAAACTTTGGGAGGAGTTTAGAATTCCACCTTCCAGTCAGAGGGGAGAAGCATCTATTAGAGCTGAGAGGGTATCAGTTGTCAAAAACTTGAGTCCATCAGCATGATGATGAGATTCCAGGTGATTAGCTCATCCTGGGTGGGGCATCAGTGTTTTCTTAAGTTAAACCAAGCAGAACTTCTGAAGGAAAGTAGAATTAGATTAACAATTAAAGCTACCTTAAAAAAAAATAAAATGAGCCATCTTAAGAAATAATCTTCCTGCTTTCAGAAATATTCAGTCTTGATGACTATTTTTGAAAATGATAGAGGAGATTCCTACTTTATGTTACAAGTTAGAATGAAGCAGTCCCTTTTTAACTCTTAAAATTCTCTAATTCTGTCATTGAGTAATGCTTAACAAAATCTGTTCTTTGGATTTAAATTTAAAATTTAAACCTACATATTAAAAATTAGGAACTTTTACTTTTCTAATTCCCAACTCAAATCAGGATTTAATAATTGACAAATGGGTAAAATGTAGAAAGTTGGTAGATGGCAAATTTTTAAAAAATCAGAACCTGATTTCCTATTGGTTGTATTTTTTCAAAGACATCTATGGCTGTGCAGTTTGAGGATATCTATAAAGTTTAAAATGCTTTGTTAAATTTAATTAAAATTTGTCTTTTTTCTTGATATGAACATCTCAGGAATGAAGAACTAAGGAAGTTATCTATGAATTAAATGGACATTTTTGAGAGTTTTGAGAAGGGTTACAGAAGAAAATTTAAAGTTAACAAGGCAGGGGCAGCTTGGTGTCACAGAGGATAGAGCACCAGCCCTGAAGTCAGGAATACCTTAGTTCAAATTTGACCTCAGATAATTAACATGTCCTAGCTGTGTGACCCTGGACAAGTCACTTAACCCCAATTGCCTCAGCAAAAAAAAAAAAAGCAAAAATAAATAAAGTTAGCAAGGGATAAAGGGCTTACAGATTATTATAATACAAAGGACTAAGAGGGCTTTTTCATATAGGAGGAAGATTAATCTAGTGGCATGAATTTGTTTTGGACAATTTTTTTAAAATTTTGCTTATTCTACTTAGCATCTTTGTGATATCTTTGAGCCCCTTCTCATATTACAGATTAGTGAAACTAGAATAAAAACAAAATAGACTTAGTCAGCCTCTCATAACATGTTAATGAAAGTCAGTCCTGGATTCATGATTCTTTGTTCCTTGTATAGGATATTAGTCACTAAAAGACATTGGTGAATCCTTCATTGTTTGTGTGTACAGTGTGTTAATTGCTACATTTTTTTGTCTTTGTATCAGTAATTTTCAGTCTTCCACCCCTCAGATTGAATTCTTTCTGGTGAGGACAGGACAAAACAGGCAAAAGCATGTGAGACAAAGACTATCTGTAATAGTATACCATGTTCCTTCCTAGCAGTTCCCCAATTTTTGTCATGAGGCAGGAAGTAACTAACATTCAGTTTTAAAGGTGGGACTTGCAGTTAATTACTGATCAGTAAACCTTGGTGGGTTCTTGCAGTTAATTACTGATCAATAAACCTTCAAATTTTACCCTTTCAGAGCCTGATGTAGGTATGCCTGAACAAGATGCTCAGAAGTTCTTCCATCAACTTATGGCAGGGGTGGTAGGTTTGTTTCTTTTATTTGACTTGATTTGATTAATTTTTTTTATTTGAATTGATTCTTTAATACAGATGAAGGACAATGAATAAATAAGTTTTAATTTTTTCTTCCTCCCAGGTGTATCTTCATGGTATTGGAATAACCCACAGAGATATTAAGCCAGAAAATCTTTTACTAGATGACAGAGGTAAGCTCATTAAAACAAAGTTTATCTCTTCATTTTTTTTTAAACATTTTTTTTTATTTTTTTTGCATAACATATGTGTGGGTAATTCTTCAACAATAAATAACCCTTACATACATTTCTGTTACAAATTTTTCCCCCCAGCTCCCTACCCCTCCCCTAGATGGCAGGATATCCACTACATGTTAATTATTTTAAAATATTGGCAAATCGAATATATGTATACATATTTCCAAACTTATCATTGTTGTGCAAGAAAAATCTTATCTACCCAAAAAATATATCATTATCTCTTCATTTTGATATTATTTATCAACTACAAAAACAACATGACTAAAAATTATTTGGTATAAGAATTTATATTTTCATCTAACAGTTGGCAATCTAGGTTTTTAGTGACTGTATTCTATTCTCTTTATTCTATATATGTCCTATATCTAAAAACTCTTGGTAATGTAATAATGTAGTAATAATGTAATACTTGTAAAGACACATCTTGTCAGAAAAGATCCTGAACAAGGACAGATTCAGACTTTTTTCTTCTTTAAATAGTATTTTTTTCCAATTATTTGTAATTATCATACTTTTTTTTAACACAAAATGTTGAATTTTAAATTTTCTCCCTTTTCCCCTAAGACACTGAACAATTTGATGTAGGTTATATATGTGCAATCACAGTAGTCAGATTGTGAAAGAAGAAACAGAACAAAAGGAAAAAAAAACCTACCAAAAATTTTGAAAATAGCTTTGATCTGATTTTAAACTCCATCATTTCTTTGTATGGATGTGGATAGCATTTTTCATCATGAGTCTTAATAGAATTGTTGAGAGGAGCTAAGTCAATCATAATTAATCATCACATAGTGTTATTATGTTCAATGTTTTCCTGACTCTACTCCATTTTGCAGGCTTCCCAGCTTTTTCTGAAGTCCCCTTGCTTGTCATTTCTTTTAGCACAACAGTATTCCATTACATTCATATATCATAATTTGTTCGGCCATTACTCAATTGATGGGTATCCCTCAATTTCCAGTTTTTTGCCACACCACAAAAAGAGCTGTTAACAAATATTTTTGTACAAATAAGTCATTTTTCCCATCCCTTTAACTCTTCCTCTTTTTAAATTTCTTTGGGATATAGAGCTAGTAGTGGTATTATTGGATCAAAGAGTCACCTGGCAGAGTTCCAAAAATTGTTCTCCAAAATGATTGAATAAATTAATAATTCCACCAATCGTGTTTTTAGTTTCTCAATTTTTCAACATCTTCCACATTACTCATTTTCTTTTTCTCATAATAGCCAATTTTATAGGTGTGGGATGGTACCTTAGAATTGCTTAATTTACATTAATTTTAGATTTTGCTTAGCCTACACATGAGCAATTGATATTTTAAAATTTTTTTAGCTCGGACTTTATTTGTGTGAAATATTTTTTAATTGTGTTCATATAGTCCTTGGGTTTGTCTTAGGTGGATCCCCAAGTATTTTATACTATTTAGTTATTTTAAATGGGATTTCTTTTTCTATCTTTTATTGTTGGACTTTTTGATAACATAAATATATTTATGGTTTATGTGGGTTTATTTTATTAAGTCCTACAAAGTTGTTACTTTACTAAAGTTTTTAATTATTTCAAGTAATTTTTAAAGTTGATTCTCTAAGATTCTCTAAGTATACCATTATATCAACTGCAAAGTAATAATTTTGTTTCATCATTACCTATTCTAATTCCTTCAATTTCTTTTTCTTGTGTTAATGCTATAGCTAGCATTTCTAGGACAAGCTTGAATAATAGTGGTGATAAAGAACTTCCTTGTTTCCTCCTTCCTTCCCCAACTGAAGAAGACTTTTAGCTTATCTCCCATACTTATAATGCTTGTTGATAGTGAATTTCCAATTCCTTCAGCCTTTTTTGTTTTTGATTGTGGCTTTCAGGTTGTCCAATAATTCTTAAATTATCTTTCCTGGGTCTGTTTTTCAAGTCAGTTGTTTTTCCAATGAGGAATTTCACATTTTCTTCTGTTTTTTTTTTTCATTCTTTTAATTTTGTTTGATTGGTTTTTGATACCGTAAGAGTCAGTAGTTTCCATTTGCACTATTCTAACTTTTATGGAATTCTAATTTTTATGGAATTATTTTCTTCAGCGAGCTTTCCTATCTCTTTCCATTTGACTAATTCTACTTTTTAAGCAGAATTTTTTTTTATATTTCTTTTCCTAAAATTTATTCTACTACTCTAATTTGTTACTTATAATCCTTTTTTCAGTTCTTGCAGGAGCTTTTGTGCTTGACCAATTCATATTTTTCTGAGGCTTTTCATGTAGATCTTTTAACAATGTCCTCTTCTGAATTTGTGTTTTAAATCTTCTGTGTTGCCTGTGATCAAAAATTATCTTTTTTTTTTTTTTTTTTGCTCACTTTCCAGATTATTTTGTGACTTTTAAATTTGAGCTCTGCTCCTTGATTACAGAGGGCACTATTCTAAGCTTTTTGAGTTGGGACCAAAGTCCTTGTCAATGACTTTCTGGGCTAGAGGCCTTACCCATTGAGCTGGGCTTTCCCGGGCTGGTTGTGTGTATGTTGTGGTGGAGGTTTGGGGACTGCCAATTCAGCTGCTGTGCTAGGACTGAAACCCTCAGACTGGTCTGCTGAGCTAGAACTGAGGTGCCTCGATTACTGACACATCTTGGAGATAGGAACCCAGACACCATCTAAACTGACTTGTGCTCCCCTTTTTACCCAAGTAAAACAGTTATTTCTAAGTTGTCTTGGGTTGCAAAATTGTTTCATCCCCTCTCTTTGTGTGTTTGTTGCTCCAGAATTTGTTTTGAGGGAAACTGGGAAGAGTTCAGGCAACTTCTTGCCTTTTCTCCACCATGTTGGCTCTATTCTCTTATTTCTATCAAGCTTAAAGAAAAAGTAACTCATGCATAGAATGTTTTACAACCTGGAGAAAAACAAGAGTCAGTTTTAATTAATTTTCTGAGGTTGCTGAGGTATTATTAAGAAAGGGGGAAAAAAAGATATGTGTAGAAATACAGCTATTCTTTGTAATAGCAAAAAATTAGATACAACTTGAAATATCCAACAACTGGAAAATAGCCAAGTAATTCTGAAATATTAATAATTGAATATTATATAACTAAAAAATATAACATGCAACGGATTTATTGACATTTAGTAGACATCTACTTTTGATCAGACTCTAAGGTACATGCTAGTAAACGTGAAAAGATCTATAAGAAGAGATACAAAGTATAAACAGCAAAGTCAGAAGGTCCTAACCATTATTTTATTTTTGAAAAGAAAGTAGCCAAATTTGGTAAATTTTGGCAGGCTTAGAATTCAGAATCACAGGGTCAAAGTATTTTCTTTTGTCAGCTTAATTAAATTTTGATTTTACTTTGTTAAAGGCTAAAGATTTTAGGTAGGGTTTTTATACTTTTAAATGCCTATTTGATTTAGTTTCTAGTCATTAAGTATATAATAAAAATGTTAGTCTTTTCATATGACAAGACTTTAACCAGAACTGACTTTGCTGCCTTTTCTTTTAGATAACCTCAAAATCTCAGACTTTGGGTTAGCAACAGTATTTCGGCATAATAATCGTGAGCGTTTATTGAATAAGATGTGTGGTACTCTGCCTTATGTTGCCCCAGAACTTCTTAAGAGAAAAGAATTCCATGCAGAACCAGTTGATGTTTGGTCATGTGGTATAGTACTTACTGCAATGCTGGCAGGAGGTAAGTGTTACTCAGTTTATGATTAAATTCCTATATATTGAATCAAATCAATTAAAAGAAACTATGTAAGCCAATGTATTTATATTAAGTTATTGGTTATTTTCATAGTAATAATTATTTATTGAAAGAATATTAACAGAAGGGAGTATGAAGAATACAATGGCTTTCTTGTCTAATTCTTTTGTTTTACAATTGAGTTCTGGAGAAGTATATTTAACTTGTGCAAAGTCAGATTTTAACTAGTGACAGACTTAAAAACTAGGTTTCCCCTAGTTCCTACTCTGCTACTCTTGAATTGTCAGTATTGTGATACTTAATTTTTTTTTTTTTTTAAGTCATAGCAACCAAGTCTTGGTGAATTAGGGTAACATAACATAACCAAACATTTAAGGACAGGATTCTCTGTTACATATCTCTGTGGAAGCCATACTTTCTAATTGTTTCTTTAATTTGACATTTTTAATGTTAGTCAAAAAAAACTAATGAGGAAATCTTTGCTACTTTAAGAATTGTTAACTCCTCTTTTAAAATCTGTAATATTTACTTGACACAACCACTTTAAAAAGAATTAATTACTTTTTTTTTGGTTTTAGAATTGCCATGGGACCAACCCAGTGACAATTGCCAGGAGTATTGTGATTGGAAAGAAAAAAAAACATACCTCACACCTTGGAAGAAAATTGATTCTGCCCCATTAGGTAAATGAGTTAACATATTTAAATGACCAAATTCTAGAGGAATGTAATTTTGTGCTTTATGAATTCTTGCCAAGATAATTTTAAATTAAAATATAGATCATATTGTTAGTCTGTAAAGTCATTTGAAAACTTGTTTTGCTTTTATAACCAAATAAAGTTGAAATTAACAAATACTGGATAAATTTTGAATAGGAAATGGATCTGTGAGTTTTATAGCTTTGTTAATAAAGTAAGTAATTTAAAAAAGATTTTGCTTTAGTTGTTACTCTTCTTATTTGCTCAGAGTTGAGAGTCTGGAGCCAATCAAAGGAGGAAGGCACCACAAAAGAAGTTCCAGTAATGTAGTGACTGGTCCTTTTTCAGAATTGATCTTCCAAAAAGAAAGAGGCTAAATAGGGAAAATGGTTACTGTTACAAGTGGATTTCTTTGATCTACTTTACTTATGTCTTAAATTTTATTTTTTCAGCCTTGCTTCATAAAATTTTAATTGAAAATCCAGGATCAAGAATTACAATACCAGATATTAAAAAAGACAGATGGTATACTAAGGTACTTAAAAAAGGTAAAGTCCTTGATAGAGTTATAAAAAAAAAATCTTTCATTTTTATTATGTAGTTGTTTTAAAATATTTAATTTTAGAAGAGAATATAAATACTGATAAATTTTTTAAATTCTATTTACTGTGTTTTGGATAATTAAATGGGTAGAAATAGAAGGCTTATTAGCTTAACATGGAATTACAATGTCTACTTCTGGCTATTATTCAACTTATTTTTATGAGTAATAAATTCCTTAGTGTAGGTAATTGGACTTTCCATGTTCTCTATGAAACAGTTATTCTTTTTTCCCTTATAATTATTAATGTGAAAAATTTTAAAAATATTAGCAAGGAGAATACAATAGCATATTAGAAAGACTGGGAATGTAAGGTTAATTTAATGCTGGGGAAATTGTTAGTAACCGTTTTGGTGGCAAAAACAACAAATTATATCAAGAGCTGCAGAAAAAGTTATTGACAAGATACTAAATTCATTTCGGTTAAAAACATTAGAACATATTAAGGTAAACAGAACTTTCCTTAAGGTGTTAAGCATCATCTGTTTAAAACCAAGAACAACCATTATCTGTAATGGGGATAATCCTTTCCAGCATGACTAGGGAAGGAATAGAATATCCATCACCACTTTTATTCAATATTATATTAGAAATGAAACCTGTTATTCTGGCTTGTGTTTTCCTAGCACTGTGTCATATATGCCAAATAAAGTTGGATGAGACAGATTTTTACTTTTATTGTGAAATATTTATAACAGAAACCTGTTTCTCAATTTTTAAGTTCAGGGTCCTTGAATATGTTGTTAATCTTCACAGAACATTGTTTTCCTGTCACCAGAGATGGTTAAAATCCTTAGTAGTTATATGTATTACATTGACCCTTGTGTGTATATGTGTTATGTATACATTATTACATGATAAGTAATTTATATTACACACATTATATTATATGGCATTAATGTATATATTACACATAAATATATTATATAATATGTTATAGAAATATGTCAGTATAATACATATACATATGTGGGTTTTTTTTGTTTTTTTTTTTTTTGCTGAGGCAGTTGAGGTTAAGTGACTTGCCCAGGGTCACACAGCTAGGGAATGTTAAGTGTCTGAGACCAGATTTGAACTCAGTTCCTCCTGACTTCAGGGCTGGTGCTCTATTCACTGTACCACCTAGCTGCCCCTGTGTGTGTATATTTGAAACAGAAATGCCTAGCCTAAAAAATTCAAGTAAGTTGGAAACTTCAGCATATTCTTTAATAAAATTATATGAAAAACCATCGTCAGAATTTATTTTCTGTGTGTATAGTTTTTAATAAATTAGTTTGTGAGTTTTAATTTGTTACCTCAGCTTTTCAGATTTTTATTATTCAAAAAATAAAAAGGTATTTACAGTTGTTTCTTTGAGCTCCTTTGAAATTTTGGGGTTTTCTTGACTATTCTTTCATAGGTGCAAAGAGACCTCGAGCTTCTTCAGGAGGAGTGTCAGATTCCCCAGGTGCATTTTCTAAGCACATTCAATCAAATTTGGACTTCTCACCAATTAATAGTGTTCACAGGTAAGAATAACAAATTCTGTTGATTCCAATATTCCATTTGAAAACAATGTTGGTCTGGAAAAGAGCTTTTCTATTTTTTTGGTATCATATGGTTATATTACTAATGAATAAGTCAGGTTAGGGGTGTTGTTAGGGGTGTTGTATGAGAAAGAATTAATGCCTAATTTTTTCTGCCCTAACATTGCAGTGAAGAAAAAGTGAAGTACTCCAGCTCTCAACCAGAACCTCGAACTGGTCTTTCTTTGTGGGATACTAGTCCTTCTTATATTGATAAACTGGTACAAGGAATCAGTTTTTCTCAACCTGCATGTCCTGACCACATGCTATTGAATAGTCAGTTACTTGGCACCCCAGGTTCTTCACAGGTAAAAAGATTTATTTTTTTTTAAAATATTTTGTCAGAACTCTGTATCTTTCATTACCTTGAAAACTAATTGTTTTCTAACATAGTTTGTTTTGAGCTATTTTAAATTTCAGCTTTGATGTCTTTGGATTTCACACAGATTTAGGGGCGTTAAAAGAACGAAGTGATGATTTAGATAGGTTGTATAATCACTAAGGAAGAGTAGTGATTGTAAGTTTAGAGACTTAATGATTATGAGTAAGAACTTAATTGTGTGAAAGGAATTTTACGTCGGCATGCATTTGCTCAAATGTTTTCTATCTCATGCAGAATCCTTGGCAGCGTTTAGTTAAGAGGATGACACGGTTCTTTACCAAATTGGATGCTGACAAATCATATCATTGTCTGAAAGAAACTTGTGAGAAATTAGGCTACCACTGGAAAAAGGGTTGTATGAATCAGGTATGAACTCAGTTACTCTTGCGTTTTATCCTGAAGGAAATGTTAAATGGTTAAATTGAGAGGTCTCTCAGTTAGACAATTCTTGACATTACTTCTTCCCTTTTAAATTTGGCTTTATCCTAAAGAATTTGATCAGAGTATACCTGAAAATACATTTTATTTTTTTTGGTCTGTTTGAATTGTTCTACTTAAAACTAAATGGCATCTTTATTTTAGGTCACAGTGTCAACCACTGATAGAAGAAACAATAAACTGATTTTCAAAGTGAACTTGGTTGAAATGGATGAGAAGATCTTAGTGGACTTCCGGCTATCTAAGGTATGTAGAACAATAGCTGTAGTTTTTGATCTATTAGATTTGTGTATTCAATTTCAGAGAAGATAAAGGGAATAGATTGATCACACTGGAGTTTAGAGTCTCACTGTAATTCTATACTTCAAATCTATGCTGGGGGACAAAAGCATCCATAAAACCAAACATGAGAGTTTTCTGAAATATCCAGTAACTAAATTCCCCTTGGAATAAATCCAAGAAAAATGGACTTATACACTAATGGTGTTACACCTTACTTGTGTTTATTAACTGGCAATATACTCATAGTGTAAGAGACATAGTATTTCTAAGTGAGAAAGTTGGAGACTAGATCAGGTTTAACTGTCCAGCTGTCTCCAACATCTATCACTATTTTTTTTTGTCTTTCTAATGGAAACCGAAAACATGCAACAGATAATATCCTGTCTTGAGTATGTTTACTTCTTGTTATTTCCGAAGGTTGTTAAAGTCTGATATAATTTAAAGCTATTTTTTTGACATTCAGTTTTTTTATATCCTTTCTGTAGGGTGATGGGCTGGAGTTCAAGAGGCACTTTCTAAAGATTAAAGGGAAGCTGAGTGATGTGGTGAGCAGCCAGAAAGTATGGCTTCCTGTCACATGATCCACACCCTTGGGTAGGCTCAATGAATGCAGTGCTGCTATGTTGACACTATTCTTCCTTGAGAAGCTTAACACTTTTACAAACCTCAAATCTAAAGTAATAATTCTTGAGGAGTTGGCTATTCACTTTCCCATTCAAGTTTTTCTAATTCTTTTTGTCTAAAAAAATTTATTTTTCATAGAAGCATATCAAAACCTTTCTTCAAAGTATTAGAGGAGTATTTATATTTAATTTGTAAGGAAAACTTTGGCAAGGGATTGGGCAGAACTTTTTCAGCAAAACATTTATTGAATTTGAGATTCATTGTATACAAACCAAGTTTTGAATATAAATAAGTTTATTTGTCATACTAGTATGTGCTTGGTATTTGGTTTAGTCAAAAAAATTGAGATTTTTCTGGACACTGTAATTCTTGAATGTAATAGTAAGAACATTGTTCTGTGTTTGGGACAATAGATTTATCTATGTAAAGTAAGGCGAATCTTATTTGGTGAAATGTATTGTCTTACACCTAAATTTTCAAAAGTGCCTCTCTGAATATGTAAACCTGTTCATTTGTTTTAACCTAGTTATGCTGCCAATTAAAATGTTCTGGTTGGGACTATGATAAAGTTTAGCAACATAGTAAAGTTTTTGTGTTTTTCAGCAATATAATTTATAATCTGGGAAGTGTTGGTTGATCTTTCAGATAAAGATTGAGCATAAGCCTCTAGTCTAGTACAGTTTTCACTTTCATTTTGCTCTTGCACATCCTAAATATTATGGGTTAGTTTAACACATAGATATATTTTTATCTATCTATAAAATATCTTCAAAAAGCCAAATTTTCAGGTACTCTGAAAAATGTAGTGCTGACCAAGCCTTTTAGGTGGGAAAGAATAAAACTAGGAGAGCTACATATGGAACTGTGATAGAGGTGAACTTTTATTACAATTCCTACTTTTATGGATTAGTCACCATAACATAGTTTTTTTGAACTTGCTTTCTCTTTGGGAAAAAAAAATCTATTTGTAGTTATTGTTTATTTCTGACCAACCACCCAGTTGTGTATAAAATATTAGTAATAACTTGTACTGCTTTGTAAATTTAATAAAGTAAACTTAATTCTTGTAAGTTTTTTGAATTATTTATTGGATTCTTTCCCTGTGATGATCTTGGTAATGTCATCCATCTATAAGTGCCTTTCATTTTAAGTCAATTTGAAACACTCATTCTCTGTTATATAGATATTTGTTTTTAAATATTTTGATTGCTATTTATTTTCAAACATTTTTTAAGGGCCTATATGTACAAGACACTGTGCTAAGTTCTGGGGACAGAAAGATGAAAAATGAAATGATTCCTTGAAATAACTTCCATTCTAATTAGGGAAGTATAGCATATACATAGATAAATACAAAGAATTATATGAAGTAGCTAAAGAAGTAGAAAAAACCAACAACTCCGGAGCCAAAAAGATTCCTGTAGGATGTGACATAAAGCTGTTCTTGAAGAAAGCTTATAGATTCTATAATTGAAGGTGAGAAAAAAATATATTCCCTACCTAGAAGACTGTGCAAAAGTAAGGAAGCAAGAAATAGATTATCATGTATGGAGGGGGTGACTGACAGGGCAATATGAAATAAAGCATATAAGAGCTATGACATAAAATTAAACTAGAAAGATAGTGGGAGCAGACCCAAGATTCTCCCCCCTGCGTGTGGGGGGCGGCGGGCGAGGCAATTAGGGTCAAATGACTTGCCCAGGGTCACACAGCTGAGAAGTGTTAAGTGTCTGAGACCATATTTAAACTCAGGTCCTCCTGACTTCAGGGCTGGTGCTCTACCACTGTACCACCTAGCTGCCCCCAAGATTGTTAAGAAAAGATAGGACTTCGCTTGAGTTCTTCCAGATTCCCTTCCTAATCACTTTAAAATCAACCTCAAGACAAATTCTAAAGAGGTAGAATTCATAAAAGGATGGGGTAAAACAATTTTTCCAGCCCAGGACAACTAAGAAGAGCCTATCACACTGGGGTGAGAATGGAACTCATTTAGTAAAGGTAAGTCCTGGGCAGGCCAGCAGCAGGCCTTGGAGACAATAGCAGTAGTAGTGACTTCTGGAGCACTCAACCCAAAAAGTTAAGGGGGATATATGAGATTACAGGTGTCCCCTGCTGGCACTGGGTATAGGATTCTGTTACATTGTCCATATAAAACTCTTTGTTACACTCCCAGGGTGAGGAGGAACACTAGCATACAGCTTTCGGCTGCTGGTATGCAACAACACTCGTTACAGTTTCAGGGTGAAAAAAGAGTGCTTGTGGTCACTTACAGACCAGAGCATATGTCAGAGTAGTAAAAACACTAAGTCATACCACTTTGGAAGAACTGAAAATTTACAAACCCCCAGAACCAGCTGTGTAAAAAACTGCACAAAAAATCCTGAAGCTTAGAACAGTGCCTCTTCTGAAGTTACAAGTCAAAAAAATAGATTGAAAAAATGAGCAAACAACAAAGAGAACCTGACCATAGAAAGTTCATATAATAACAGGGAAGATCAAAACACAAACTCAGAAGTCAAAATTACTATATGTAAAGCCTAAAAAAAAAAAAAAAAAAAAATTCAGGCTCCAAAAGAATTAAAAAAGGGATTTTAAAAATGAAATAAAGGTGATAGAGGAAAAATTCACAGGAAAAATTGGGAAAAGGATAATGCAAGAAAATGAGGCAGCAACTTGGTAAGAAGACAAAAAATACTAATATCCTGAGATTGCCACCCAGGATAAGGAAGAATACTAGCACATCAGAGCTTGCAGGCTGCAGTATAGCAAGACCTTTGTCATGGTTCCAGGGCAGAAAAGAGTGCTTGTTTTTGCTCACAGACAGGAGCACAGATCAGGGGAGTAGTAAATACCTCTCCTTAGATCATACTACCTTGGAAAAACTGAAAACTTAAAGGTCCCTAGAAGTATTTCTGAAAACAGCTGCATAAAACTCCTGAAGCTTGGGATAGTGTGCCCTCCATCCTGGAAGTGGAGCCCCACTTAGGAAAAAGTTTAAAATCAAGAAGTAGACTGAAAAAAATGAGTGCAAATGACAGGAAAAAAAAAATCTGACCAAAAAAAGTTGCTATGGTAATAGGGAAGATCAAAACAATCAGAAGATAACAATGTTAATGCTTCTACAGCCCAAACCTCCAAGTCAATTATAAATTGGTCTCAGGCCATGAAAGACTCAAAAAGGTTTTTGAAAATCAAGAGAGGTAGAAGAAAATTTGGGAAGAGAAATAAGAATTATGCTAGAAATCCATTAAAAGCCAATAATTTGATAAAAGAGGTAAAAAAAATTGAAGAAAATAATATTTTAAAAATCAGACTAATTCAAATGATAAATGAGATGCAAAAAAACCAATGAGGAGAAGAATGCATTGAAAGGCAGAATTGACCAAACACAGAAACATAAAAATTCACTGAAGAAAAAAAAACGTAAGTAGAATTGGCCAAATGGAAAAGGAGATACAAAAGTTCCTTGGATAAAATGATTACTTAAAAATTAGAATTGAGCAAATGGAAGCTAATGACGTTATGAGAAATCAATAAACAAAAGAAAACCAAAAGAATGAAAAAATAGAATACTGTGAAAGATATTGTAGAAATAACTGAAAATAGCTCAAGGAATAATTTTTTTTTTTTTTGCTTTTTGCTGAGGCAATTGGGGTTAAGTGACTTGCCCAGGGTCACACAGCTAGGAAGTGTTAAGTGTCTGAGACCAGATTAGAACTCAGGTCCTCCTGACTTCAGGGCTGGTGCTCTAACGACTGCGCCACCTAGCTGCCCAATAATTTTAAAATTATTGTATTACTTAAAAATCATGATTAAAAAAAAAAGCATAGAGAGAATTCTGGGAAGATGGTCAAGGAGGTAAAAAAAATTCCAAGCTCTCCAGATATTCCCCACAAACAAGACTAAATTTCACCTCACAATAAACAGAGAGCAATAGAAACAAGCAAGATTTGGGGCAGAACAAGGGGAACAACCAGAGAACCAGAGAAAGGAGGTTTGGCCTATGTGAAGTATAAACACCTCAAGACTGGTTCTTTTGAAAGAACAAGCAGTGAATCTTGGGGCCAGTTGAGTTGGGAGCTAACTTTTTCCCTAGCCACAGGAATTTTCACCTTGTGAACAGTTTGGGGAGTCAGACATCTGATCAAGGGAAGATTGAGGGAACCTCTAATGATAAAGGTCACCAGGCCCAGTTATGCTGCTCAGATACACCATGGGTAAAAAGGAATCTGCATGCCTAATGAGTGCAGAAGCAATAAGGTGGGAGATGCTGCTGGCTGTGGACCCTTACAGGAGGGTGCTCTTGGTTTCAAATTCTAGGCCAGATGGGAGAACTGAGGGAGGACCTGAGAGCAGAGATACTATCCCCCATACCTGTGGACTAGAGGTGATTACACTAACAATCTGCTATTAAAAAACAAACAAACAAAACCCAACAAAAAAAGGAAAAGGAACCTAACTATAGAAAATTATGAAAATAGAAAAGATGGGTTCATCTTCAAAAGACAATGAAGCAAAAAAAAAAAAACAAATAAACAAACAAAAAAAACCTCTTACCTCAAAGAGTATTGTTAAATGGTACCTGCCCCAAAATAATAAATAGAACTCAAAAAAGAGAAAAAAGAGTTTAAAATCAATGAGAGAGAATGAGAAAAAACTTAGGAAGATAAAAGGACAATCAGAAAACCAAGAAGATTATGAAAAGAAAGTCACCAACTAGAAAAGAAAATGACTCCTTGAAAATTAGAATTAGGCTAGAGGAAGCCAGTGAAGTTATAAGAGACTAAGAAATAATAAAAACAAAATTTAAAGAATGAAAAAATAGGAAAGAAATGTGAGCCATCTCATAAGAAAAACAACTGATCTTCAGGAAGAGAAAGCAAGAATAATCGGACTATTTGAAAGTATGATCAAAATATGTTCTGATTTTTCTTTCCTGTCATGACTTATATGGAAATATGTTTAAAATTGATTGTATGGGGCAACTAGATGGTGCAGTGGAAAGTTCACCATCCCTGAAGTCAGGAGAATCTTAGTTCAAATCTGGCTTCAGACACTTAACACTTACTGGCTATGTGACCCTGGGCAAGTCACTTAACCCCAATTGCCTCAACCCCCTCCCCCCAAAAAAATAATAAATTGTACATGTATAATTTATATCAGTTCGTAAGCTGTCTTGGGGAGAGGAGTTCAGGGAGAAAAAATTTGGGACTTAAGATCTTACAAAAATTAATGTTGTGTGCAAAAATGTTTGTGGCAGCCCTTTTTGTAGTGGCTAAAAACTGGAAAATGAATGTATGCTCATCAATCAGAGAATGGCTGAATAAATTATGGAATATGAATGTCATGGAATATTATTGTTCTGTAATAAATGGCCAGCAGGATAATTTCAGAGAGGCCTGGAGAGACTTGCAGGAACTGATACTAAATGAAATGAGCAGAACCAGGAGATCATTGTACACGGCAACAAGACTATATGATGATCAGTTCTGATGGACATGGTTCTCTTCAACAATGAGATGCTTCAAACCAGTTCCAGTTGTTCAGTGATGAAGAAAGCCAGGTACACCCAGGGAAGGGCCTGTGAGATCTGATTGTAGACCACAACATAGCATCTTCAAGCTCTTTATTGATGTTTGCTTGCATTTTGTTTTCCTTCTCAGATTTTTTTTTTCTTGTAGATCCAATTTTTCTTATACAGCAAGATAACTGAATAAATATGTATACATATAAAAAATGAATGTTGAAAAATATCTTTACTTCCATATAGAAAAATAATATACCATTAAAATGAAAACAAGGAAGGAAACCATTCAAGTATCATGGAGCCACAGTCAGGATAAGATTTAGCAGCATCTACATTACAGGATTAGAAAGCTTGGAATATGGTATTCTTGTAGGCAAAGGAGCTAGAATTACAATCAAGAGTCACTTCCCCAGCAAAACTGAGTATAATTATTCAGGGGGAAAAATGGATGTTCAAGGAAATAGAGGACTTTCAAGCCTTTATATATATATTTTTTGAATGCACATCTCTTTTATTGCAAGAATAATGAATTTCAGTCTCTAAGATTGAAACTTAATCCACTTTCTTTTTTTTTTAATATATATATATACATATATATATAAAGCTTTTTATTTACAAAACATATGAGTGATTTTTCTACATTTTTTCCCAAGCTTTTCCCCTCCTTCCCCCCAACCCCCACCCCTAGATGACAGGTAATCTAATACATGCTAAATAGGATAAATTATATGACAAATACAATACATGTATACATATCTATACAGTTATCTTACTGCACAAGAAACATCAGATCTAGAAAGAGAAGAAGGAAAAAACAACCTAAGAAAAAAAACAAAATGCATGGAAATATTCACAGAAAGCGTTAAAATTCTGTGTTGTGGTCCGCACTCAGTTCCCAAAGGCCTCTCTCTGGATGTATATGACTATCTTCATCGCTGAAAAACTGGTTTGAATCACATCATTGTTGAAGAGAACCATGTCCATCAAAATTGATCATCGTATAGTCTTGTTGCTGTATATAATGTTCTCCTGGTTCTGCTGATTTCACTCGGCATCAGTTCATGCAAGTCTCTCCAGTCCTCTCTGAAATCCTCCTGTTGGTCATCTTACAGAACAATAATATTCCATAACATTCATATACCATAATTTATTCAGCCACTCTCCAATTGATGGGCATCCTTTCAATTTCCAGTTTCTTACCATTACAAAAAGGGCTGCCATAAACATTTTTGCACATGTGGGTCCCTTTCCCTCCTTTAAAATCTCTTTGGGATATAGGCCCAGTAGAAACACTGCTGGGTCAAAGGGTATGCACAGTTTGATAACTTTTTGAGCTTAGCTCCAAATTGCTCTCCAGAATGGTTTTATCCGTTCGCAGTTCCACCAACAATATATCAGTGTCCCAGTTTTCCCACATCCCCTCCAACAGTTATCATTATCATTTCCTGTCATTTTAGCCAATCTGACAGGTGTGTAGTGGTATCTCAGAGTTGTCTTAATTTGCATTTCTCTGATCAATAGTGACTTGGAGCACCTTTTCATGTGACCGGAAATAGTTTCAATTTCTTCGTCTGAAAATTGTCTGTTCATATCTTTTGACCATTTATACATTGGAGAATAAGCCTTCTTTATAAAAAGACAAGAACTGAATAGAAAATTTGACTTTCAAGTATAAGACTCAAAGAGAAACATAAAAAGGTAAACAGGACAAAGATATCATAAAGGACTTAATAAAGTTAAACTGTTTGCATTCCTACATGGGAAGATGATACTTGTAACTCATAAGAACTTTCTCATTATTAGGGCAATTAAAGGAGTATATATAGACAAAAGGCACAGGTATGAATTGAATATGAAGGGATATCTAAAAACAAAATTAAGGAGTGAGAGAGGAAAAAAGGGAAAGGGAAGCTAGAATGGGGTAAATTATTCCACATAAAAGAGGCAAGAATAAGCTTTTTATTGTAGAGACAAAAATGAGATGAGAAGTGAGTGAACTTACCCTCATTTCAGCTGAATCAAAGAGGAAATAACCTACACACTCAATTGGGCATCTGTCTTATCCACAGGAAAGTGGGGGAAGGTAATAGAAGGTAGGACACTGTGGGAGGCAATAGTCAAAAACAAAATACTTTTGAGGAAGGAAGATGAGAGAACAGAATAAACAGTGGGAATAGGATGAAGGGAAATAGCAATTTTAATTGTGAAAAAGAATTTGAAGCAAGTTTCTTTGATAAAGGCCTAATTTATAAAAAGAGGGAGTCAGTCATTAGAAATAAAACACTTTTGAAGATGGACAGGGTAAAAGGAGAGAGTAGGTAAATAGGAAAATTAGGATGGAGAGAAATACATTAATCAACTGAAAAAAAACCTTTTATAGTATTTTTTTTGCTGATAAAGGCCTCATTTTTCAGGTATATAAAAAACTGAGTCAAATTTATATGAATGCAAGTCATTCCCCAGGTGACAAATTGTCAAATGATATGAACAGGTAGTTTTCAGACTAAGAAAATGAAAGTATAGTCATATTTTAAAATTGCTCTAAGTTACTATTAGAAAAATGTAAGTTAAGACAACTCTGAAGTACTACCCCACATGTATCAGATTAGCTAATGTTACAGAAAAGGAAAATGGCAAATGTTAGAGTGAATTTATGAAAATTGAGACACTAGTGCATTGTTGGTGGAGTTATGAACTGATTCAACTATTCTGACAAGCAGTTTGGAACTGTGCTCCAACTTCTATAAAACTATACCCTTTGACCCTGTAATAACTACCATGGCTACCAAAGAGGTCAAGGAAAAAAGAGAAGGACCTATACGTACAAAAATATTCATAACAGCTCTTTAATAAGAGCTTGAATAAGCAGATGATTGTCACATTGTATTTTTCCCTGATCAGATCATATCTGGAATATTTTATCTGGTTCTAAATATCACATTAAAAGAGGAACATTGATTAGGGAATATACAGAGAAGGACAATGAGAATGATGAAGAAACTGCTACAAGAATTTATTGAAGCAAGGAGGAATGTTTAATTGGAAAAGAAAAAGTTTAGGAGGGACTGGATAGTTGACTGTCGTGTAAAAGATGGATTAGATTTGTATATGAACAGAACTTCAGGCAATAATTTAAGGAGAGCATCTTAATCAGAACTGTCCAAAAGTGGAAAGGATTGCCTTCCCTTCCTTTGCACACCTTCCTTCCCCCAGAAGTTAGATTACTTACGTATGTTGTTCTTTTGCAGGTATGATTGGATTCATCAGGGGTTCTTAATCCCACAAGAGGACTGTGAACCAGGATGGGAAAAAAATTTCATAACACTTTCAATTTAGTTTAGTTTCCCTTTATAATCACATAGTTTATTTTGTGCATTTAAAAACAGTCTGAGAAAGGGTTTATAGACTTCACAAAAAAAAGTTAAGAAACCCTATATCAGATGTTTAATGAAATCCTATCTCTAAAATTCTATGACTAATACACATGCCTGCTGGTAAAATATGGAGGTGCAATATGGAGGTAAAATATGGAGGCTATGTTAGACATAAATTGCCAGTTACATAATACACAAAGCACATTGTATAAAAAAAAAGCTTCTAAAACCACTGTTGAATAGCCTATTATTTGAGCCATTATCAGCAATCTCCATCAAGTTTATCAAGAGAAATATACACCACACCCTCTGATCCTCAATTCAAAGACAAACTTCTCATCAGGGTTCCTGGAATTCCTGGATCCTAACACAGAACTATCATGTCAAGGAAAAAATATTACAGGAAGCCAGAAAGGAACAATTTAAATATCGAGGAGCCACAATTAGGATCACACAGGACCTAGCAGCTTCCACTTTAAAGGATGGAAGGACCTGGAATCAGATATTCTGAAAGGCAAAGGAACTTGGATTACAGCCAAGAATAAGTTACCCAGCTAGAATGAGCATTATCTTCCAGGGAAGAAGATGGTCATTCAATGATATAGGAGAATTTCACCTATTTCTAATGAAAAGACCAGAACTGAACAAAAAATTTGATCTACAAATAGAACACAACAGAAACATAAAAAGGTAACAAGAAAAAAAAAAAACTCTTGAGAACTATATTTATGTTATGGATACTTATAGAATGAGGGTTGATTTTATTATTACATTATGATTATTATGATATTATTGTGGTTTTATGATTATTATGATATGATAATCTGAAAAAAATTAGAGGTAGAAAATGGATTTTTTTCTCTTTCTAGATCTGATTTTTCTTGTAAAGTGAGATAACTGTATAGATATGTATACATATATTGGATTTGTCATATAATTTAACATATTTAGCATGTATTAGATTACCTGTCATTTAGGGGTGGGGGATGGGGAGAAGGAGCGGAAAAGCTTGGAACAACAAAAAAAAAGTTTTGCAAAGGTCAATGTAAAAAAATCACTGATATGTTTTGTAAATAAAAAGCTTTTAATTAAAAAAAAAAAAGAAAATGCCATTCAGAGAGTGAACTATGGAGAATGAATGTAAATCAACACATGACATGTTCACTTTTTTCTTTTTCTTTTGTTTTTTTTTTTTATTTTCTCTCTCGGGGTTTTTTCCTTTTGTTCTGATTTGAACTCAGGTTGTGAATTGTTTCTAGTAATTTTTTAGTTGATTCCCTAGGATTCTGTAAGTATACCATCGTATCATCTTCCAAGAGTAATAATTTGGTTTCCTCATTACCTGCTCTAATTCCTTTAATTTCTTTTTTTTCTCTTATTGCCAATGCTAACATTTCTAATACAATATTGAATAGTAATGGTAAAAGTGGGTAGCTTTGTTTCACCCCTGATCTTATTGGGAATGATTCTAGTTTATCTCCATTACATATGATGCTTGCTGATGGTTTTAAATAGATGCTACTAATCATATTAAGGAAAACTCCATTTATTCTTATATTCTCCAGTGTTTTTAATAACAATGGCTGTTGGATTTTGTCAAGTGCTTTTTCTGCATCTATTGAGATAAACATGTGATTTTTGTTAGTCTGGCTATTGATTTAGTCAATTATGCTAATAGTTTTCCTAATATTGAACCAGTCCTGCATTCCTGGTATAAATCCTATTTGGTCATGGTATATTATCCTGGGGATGATTTTCTGTAATCTCTTTGCTAATATTTTATTTAAGATTTTTGCATTAATATTAAGAAAATTGATCTACAATTTTCTCTCTCTGTTTTGACTCTACTTGGTTTAGGTATCAGTACCATATGTATGTCATAAAAGAATTTGGTAAAACTCCTTCTTTCTCTATTTTTCCAAATAATTTACATAGTATTGGAATTAATTATTCTTTAAATGTTAGGTATAATTCTCATGTAAATCCATCTGGTCCTGGAGACTTTTTTTAGAGAGTTGATTAATAGCTTGTTCAATTCTTTTTCTATTGGGACTATTTAAGTAATTTATTTCCTCTTCTATTAATCTGAGCAATCAATATTTTTATAAATATTCATCCATTATACTTAGATGATCAGATTTATTGACATATAGTTGGGCAAAATAGCTCCTAATTATTGCTCTAATTTCCTCTTCATTAGTGGAGAGTTCTCCCTTTTTATTTTTGATACTACCAATTTGATTTTCTTCTTTCCTTTTTCTAATCAAATTAACCAAAGGTTTATCTATTTCATTGTTTTTTTTCCATAAAACCAACTCCAATTTTGTTTATTCGATAGTTTTCTTACTTTCAATTTTTTAATCTCCCCTTTTATTTTCAGAATTTCCAATTTGGTATTTAATTGAGGGTTTTAAATTTGTCCTTTTTCTACCTTTTTTAGTTGTATGCCCAATTCATTAATCTTCTCTTTCTCCATTTTATGCACATAAGCATCTAGAGTTATAAAATTTCCCTTAAGAATTGCTTTAGCTACATCCCATAAATTTTGGTATGTTGTCTCATTATTGTCATTGTCTTGAATGAAATTATTACTTGTGTGTATGATTTGTTGTTTCACCCACTCATTCTTTGGGATTAGATTATTTAGTTTCCAATTAATTTTTGGTCTATTTTCCACTGGCCTTTTATTGCATTTAATTTTTATTGCTTGATGATCTGGAAAAAATGCATTTACTATTTCTGCCTTTCTGTATTTGGTTTTGAGGTTTTTATGCCCTAATACATGGTCAACTTTTTGCATAGGTTTTATGTATTGCTGAGAAAAAAGTATAAAGGGCAGCTAGGTGATGCAGTGAATAGAACACCAGCCCTGAAGTTAGGAGGACTTGAGTTCAAATCTGACCTCAGATACTTAACACTTTCTGGCTGTATGACTCTGAGCAAGTCACTTAACCTCAACTGCCTTAGCAGAGAAAGAGAGAGAGAGAGAGAGAGAGAGAGAGAGAGAGAGAGAGAGAGAGAGAGAGAGAGAGAGACAGAGAGACAGAGAGAGACAGAGAGAGAGAGAGAAAGGAGAAAGTATATTCAATTTTCTCCAAACATCTATCACACCTTACTTTTCTAGAATTCTATTTATCTCCTTAACTTGGTGCATGTATGTTTAGTATTGATATTACTTCATTATCTATAGTATCCTTTAGTAAGATGTAATTTCCTTCCTTATTAGATCTATTTTTGCTTTTGCTTGATCTGAGATCAAGATTGCTATCCCTGTGTTTTTTTACTTCGGCTGAAGCACAATAGATTGTGCTCCAGTCTTTTACATTTACTCTGTATGCATTATTATGTTTTAAATATGTTTCTTGTAAACAGCATATTGCAGGATTCTGGCTTTTAATCCAGTCTGCTATCCACTTCTGTTTTCTGGGAGAGCTCATCCCATTCACATTCACAGAATGTGAAATAAAATTCCTGACTCTGTATTTCCTGCCATCTTGTTTTCCCAAGGTTATACTTTTCTCTTTCCTTTCCCCTTTCCCTTCCTAATGTTTTGTTTCTGATCACCACCTCCCTCAAACAGTCCTCCCCTTTTACAGTCCTTCACCCTTTCTTATTCTCTTTCCCCTTCTATTTCATTCTCCTTTCTATTAGTCTCTCCCTTCTCTCCCCCACCCCCCTTTTCCCTATAGGGTGAAACAAATTTCTCTGTGATGTTAAATATGTTTGATATTCTGATATTCTCATTGAGCCAAATCTGATGAGAGTAAGACTCACACAGTGCTCATCCCCCTCCCTTCTTTCCCTCAATTGTAATAGATCTTTTTTGCCTCTTCATGAGATATAATTTACCCCATTTTAACTCCGTTTTCCTCTTCTTCGGGTAGAATCCCCTTTCCATCTCTAGTCTCTTTTACATATTAGCACAATAAAATCAAATTATACCTGCACCCTCTAAATATGCCCCAAATAGAGATATAGTTCTCAAGAGTTAAACATTATTATCTTCCCAATATAGGGATATTAACTTTTTAACTTTTAAAAGAAAGGTTTTTTTTCCTTTCCTTTTTTCTTTTTTATACTTCTCTTGAGTTATGTACTTGAAGAACAAATTTTCTGTTCAGTCAGTTCAGAAAAAAATTGAAATTCACTTGTTTCATTGAATGCCCATCTTTTTCCCTGAAAGATAATGCTTAAATTTGGAATTATGCTCAGAAAGCTATCAAACTGTGCATACCCTTTGACCCAGCAGTGTTTCTATTGGGCTTATTTCCCAAAGAGATCTTAAAGGAAGGAAAGGGCCCCACATGTGCAAGAATGTTTGTGGCAGCCCTTTTTGTAGTGGCTAGAAACTGGAAACTGAATGGATGCCCATCAATTGGAGAGTGGCTGAATAAATTATGGTAAATGAATGTCATGGAATATTATTGTTCTGTAAGAAATGACCAGCAGGACGATTTCAGAGAGGCTTGGAGAGACTTCCATAAACTGATACTGAGCGAAATGAGCAGAACCAGGAGTTCATTATACACAGCAACAACAAGACTATATGATGATCAGTTCTGATGGACAAGGCTCTCTTCAACAATGAAATGTTTCCAACCAGTTCCAATTGTTCAGTAAAGAAGGCCATATACACCCAGAGAGAGGGACATGAGATATGGACTACAACATATCATTTTCATCCTCTATATCGATGTTTGCTTGCATTGAGTTTCCTTTTTCAGATTTTTTTGTTCATGTAGATATGATTGTTCTTGCACAACAAGATAAGTATGGGAACATGTGTACATATATTCGACTTGTCAAAAATATATATGTATATATATATTTATTAAAGCTTTTTATTTGCATAACATATTATGGGTAGTTCCTCAACATTGATCCTTACAAAGCTTTCTGTTACAAATTTTCCCCCCTAGTCCCCTTCCCTCCCCTTGATGGTAGGAAGTCCACTACATGTTAATTATATTAAAATACTTGACAAGTCGAATATATGTATACATATTTCCATACTTATCGTGCTGTGCAACAACAATTGTATCTACATGAACAAAAAATATCTGAGAAAGGAAACCCAATGCAAGCAAACATTGATAGAGACCATGAAAATGTTATGTTGTGGTCCACATTTCATATCCCTCTCTCTGGGTGTATATGGCTTTCTTTAGTGAACAATTGGAACTGGTTTGAGACATTTCATTGTTGAAGAGAGCCATATCCATCAGAATTGATCATCATATAGTCTTGTTGTTGCTGTGTATATTTATCTCCTGGTTCTGCTCATTTCACTCAGCATCAGTTCCTGCAAGTCTCTCCAGGCCTCTCTGAAATCATCCTGCTGGTTGTTTCTCACAGAGCAATAATATTCCATAACATTCATATACCATAATTTATTCAGCCACTCTCCAATTGATGGGCATCCATTCAGTTTCCAGTTTCTAGCCACCACAAAAAGGACTGCCACAAACATTCTGACTTGTCAAATATCTTAATATAATTAACATGTAGTGGACTTCCTGCCATCTAGGGGAGAGTAGGGGAATAGGGGGGAAAATTTGTAATGGAAGGCTTTGTAATGGTCATTGTTGAAGAACTACCCATACACATGTTGTGCAAATAAAAAGCTTTAATAAATATATGTTACATCACCAAAAAAAAGAAAGAAAGAAAGAAAGATAATGCTTAATTTTGTTGGATAGTTGTTTTTTTGGCTGCAATCCAAGTTCCTCTGATTTTCTGAATATCAGATTCTAGGCCCTTTGATCTTTTAAAGTGAAAGATGGTAGGTCCTGGGTAATCTGATTGTGGCTTCTCAATATTTGAATTGTTTCTTTCTGGCTGCTTGTAATATTTTCTCCCTGATCTGATAATTCTAAAATTTATCTATGATATTCTTTGGAATTTCCATTTTGGGGTCTCTTTCATATGATCTTTCAATGGCTACTTTATCCTCTAATTTTAGAACATCAGAGCAGTTTTCCTTAATGATTTCCTGAAAGATAATGTCTAGTTTCTTTTTTTTAATCATGCTTTTCGGCCAGTTCTAATTCTTAGATTGTTTCTCCTGGATCAATTTTTCAGATCAGTTGTTTTCCAATGAAATATTTTACATTTTTAAAATTTTAAACATTTTTTTGGTTTTGTTTGACTGATTTTTGAAGTCTCATTCACTTCCATTTGTTCAATTCTAATTTTTAGTGAATTATTTTATTTAGTTAGTTTTTTTTATCTCCTTTTGCATTTGGCCAATCAAACTTTTAAGTAAGGTGTTTTGTTCATTGAATATTTTTTTTTCCGTTTCACAAATTCTGTTTTTCAATGAATTGATTTTTTTAAAATCTATTTTGTAAGGAGTTATATACTTTTTCCATTTCATCAAATCTATTTTGTAAAGATTCATATGCTTTTTCCATTTTGTCAAATCATTTTGTCAAAATCAAAAATTGGCAAAAATGACAAAATAATCAGAATAATCAATGTTTGAAGGATTATGGGAAAAGGAGCATGTTTATAAATTGTTTTGGGGTGGTGAGTTTTTCCAATTATTCTGAAGAATAATTTAGAATTATTCAAAGAAAGTGACTAAAATGTTGACAGGCTTTGACCCATAGATTCTCCCCAAAGGAGGATAACTTTGTGCCTGTCTCAGTCTTCCTCAGTTACTGTCTCAGTCTCCCTCAGTTACTGTCTCAGTTTCCCTCAGTTACAGTATCAACCTCCCTTAATTGCTGTTTGTCTCCCTTAATTGCTCTGTCCCAGAATAGCAATCCCCACTTCCTGACCTTCAGAAATTAATTGGACTCACATTCTAAAGGAATCATGAAACCTCCAGATGGCCAGCCTCGACCTACCCTTATCTGTGACCCTGACGAAGTAGTCTGCTTTGGCAAGAACTACCTGTCAGAACTGAATTTATGGTTTCCTTGGACACCAGATGTGCTCAGCTGTTCCCATGAGTTCTTTGTCTCTCTGAGCTATAGGAACCTATATTAATCCATGACTTTCCTCAATGGAGTGCTGAGTACTTTGTATTCAGTCGGCTAACATGCTGTCAGCCTAAAGTCTCTGGCCTGGACTGCATGCTTTGAGACATGAGTCCCGCCAGTCCTGATCCATAGCTATGGATTCTGAACTCTTAATTAACATCAATAAAGCATAACCTAATTTCCACTGTGTGATACTGCCTCAGTTTCTCCTTGAGCATTACATAACAACAGCAGAAAAGATCTTATGCACACAAAGTATTTATAGCAACACGTTTTCTATTAGCACAGAACTAGAAACAAATAGATGCCTTACAAATAGAATAACTAAACACACTGTGGTGCTTTAATATAATGGAATATTATTCTATAAGAAGTCATGAAAAAATGAATGCAGAGAAGCAAGGAAAATTCTTCTATATATATTTTCACAATTTTGAACTGATGAAGAGTGAAGTAAATAGTATCTAGAAAATATTATACACAATAACTGTAACAATGTAAATGAGAAGAATAAACAATGAACAATTGAAACTGAAGGATATAGAATTATAATCAACAACCTTGATCTAAGGAAGGGCTTTGAGAAGTCCCCTTTTCAACTTTTTTTTTTTTGTGTGTAGTCTTCTCCAATTAGGATGTAAACTCCAGGGCAGGAACTATCTTTCTGTTTTTATCATAATTCTCTTCCAGTGTTTACTTAGCTCTGTGTTCAGCCCTTAGGGCTTAATAAATTCCTGTTGATTGTTTAATAAATGCCTGTTGACTTGAACTTCTCCTCTGCTTCTTCCCAGAGGTGGGAGATCATAGGTGTGGAACATTTCAGATAATGAACTTTTTTGTTGTATTCTTTAGTTTTTCTAAATCCTTTCCCCCCCTCTTTATTCTTTCTTTTAATGGATAATTCTCTGGGAAAGATGGAGGTCAATATAGTGGGGAATATAGTAATGTAAAAACAAAAGATATCAAAACCAATTTATTTTGTAAAAAGAAAATGAACCACATGTGTGATCTAGCCTTAGGGTAATGCAAGATGCTGGTGGGAGAGGCCTTTGTCTCAAACAGACCTGTATATTCATTGTGGGGAAGTTTGTCCTTAAAGACAGATATCAAGTTTTTCTTATCTCTCTATGGTTTGTTGTAGCCCTTTCTCAGAATAGAACTAGGAAAAAATTTTCTAAAAGGAAGTTCAAATATCTCTCAAGGATAGGTTTTTCTCTCAATGTCTTTCCCACCCACCCAAGCAATTGGGGTTAAGTGACTTGTCTAGGGTCACACAGCTAGGAAGTCTTAAGTGTCTGAGGTCATATTTGAATTCAGGTCCTCCTGATTTCAAAGCTGGTGCTCTATCCACTGTACCAGCTAGCTGCCCCAAGACTAGGTCTCTTAAAAAATAAGTAATAGATTGTGATGGACTGATAAATATTGAACTACTCATTTTCCTCTGTGTGTGTGTGTGTGTGTGTTTGTGTTAAGAGAGAGAGAGAGAGAAAGGTGTGTGTGTGTGTGTGTGTGTGTTAAGAGAGAGAGAGAGAGAGGTGAAGAAGTATCAGATAAAGCACCCAAATACCACGTGAAAGAATAGTTTGCAATGTAAAGAACTCACACGAGAGACATTTATCACAGCCACAAAGGATGCCATTTATTAGTGTGAAATAGCCCATGGACTAAATCAAATAAGATCAAGCAAAACTAAATCATAAACAATGAAGCAATGTGTTTTGAGTGACCTAACTTTTAAAGTTGGAGGAAAGAGGGGAAGGGATGCAAGGGCAAGATTTAGGGAGTTAGGGAAAAAATAAAGGAGAGGCCAGGAGGAACCTGGTGGAAAACAAACTCATATGTCCCTGTGTCTTCCAGAGTAGTTTCTGAGTTTTCCCATAATTTTCACCAAACGTAGCCTTTTTTTTATATAAATCTTTTTATTTTCAAAACACATATATAGAGTTTTCAACATTTACCCTTGCAAAACCTTGTGTTCCAAAATTTTTTTCTCCCTCTCTTCCCCTCACCCTTCTCCTAGACTGCAAGTAATCTAATATGTTAAACATGTGTAATTCTTCTATATGTATTTCCACAATTATCATGCTGCACAAGAAAAATCAGATCAAAAAGAAAAAAAATGCAAACAACCAACAACAAAAAATTGAAAATACAATGTTGTGATTCATTCTCGGTCCCCACAGTCATCTCTCTGGGTGCAGATGGCTTTCTTCATCACAAGACCATTGGAACTGGCCTGAATCACCTTCCTATTGAAAAGAGCCACATAGATTAGAGTTGATCATTTTATAATCTTGCTGTTGCTATATACAATGTTTTCTTGGTTCTACTCACTTCACTCAGCATTAGTTCATGTAGGTCTCTCCAGGCCACTCTGAAATCATCTTGCTGATCATTTCTTATAGAACAGTAATATTCCTTAACATTCATATACCATAACCTATTCAGCCATTCTCCAGCTGATGAGAATCAAGAACTTTGTATTGTATGACATGGTATATACTGATACAGGATCCACAGGTGTAATCCAGGGACTCTAGAGAAGGAATGGGAGAAAATCTAAGTTTTATTACAGAAACCAGCTGGGAAGGTCTTTGAATCTGACCATAGTTGGGGTGGTCAAAATAACCCTGTATGGCCCTTTCCACTTTGTGTTCATTGGATTTGTCTCTTGAGGCTTCCAAAATTTCGAGTACACCATGTCCCCTGGATTTACTGAGGTGACAATCATTTGCCCATTTTGGGAGATGTCCATTTGCATATTTTGAAAAAGTTTTTTGAACTGTGTCAAGCTATATAGCAAATTGAGTAACTATATGTTCTGGATCTACAAGGATGTTAGAGATTTTAAAAGGTCACCAATAAAGGAGCTTGAAGGGACTGAGCTTCATTTTTTTTCCTGAAGCAACTGGGGTTAAGTGAGTTGCCCAGGGTCACACAGCTAGGAAGTGTTAAATGTCTGAGACCACATTTGAACTCAGGTCCTCCTGACTTCAGAGCTGTTACTTTATCTACTGCAGCACCTAGCTGCCTCTGAGCTTCATATTTTCTAAGGGATGATGCAGTCTCTAAGCAGCCTGATTGGAAGATTTTTCTCCTAGTCCTCTTGAGTTCTCCATACACAGCTTAGTAATGATTTACTTAAGGGTATGATTCATTTTTTTCTATCTTATCTGAAGACTGAGGGTGCCAGGCAGAGTAGAAATGATAAGTAAGTGCCTCTGCTACAGCTTGAGTTAATTGAGAAGTGAAGACTGGACCGTTTCACCTAGGCAGGTCAAAGTGAGGTATGATCTTTTTAGTAGAAACCTTGATACCTTCTGAGCTTTTTTAGTCCTTCAAGGAAAGGCCACCCAATTGGCAAAGGTGTCTTTACTTTCAGCCTTTTGGATAGAGGTTTTTGGATGGAGGGGTTGGTTCCTATGGTATGCCTGAGGCTAACCACAGAGTTGCTGGCTCTCCTTTCTCCCCTCTCAAGAAAGCTAGATTTATTTGTTTACCATTCTTCATCAGGATTGTTGAGAGAAGAATCCTTAAGGTTGGGTGACTGGAATAGATTGTGTCAATGGTCTCCTCACAGTTATGGATTATGTCCCCAGAATTTCTGGTGTTGGGAATCAGGGTAGCTGGATTTAAAGTGTGTCACACTCAAAGAGTTAGGTAAGGGTGTCAAGGAGAAGGGTTTGAGATTTGGTAAATCTGCCTCCAAACAGCCATGAATAGCCCTTGGATTCTAAAATGCTTTGAATTCATCTTGGGGTTGGAACTTTAAGGAATTGTCCCACAGTTAGTTGGGTAGCTTTCTTGATTAGAATAGCAACCCCTGCCCAGAGTCAGGAATCATCCAGAGGCCATAAAATCAAGTTGTTTAGAGAAGTAAATTACCAAACTGGAGTTTGGTCCTACCTCTCATCAACATACAAAGTTAAGGGTTTTTCCAGATTTGGCAAAAACAATGCCAGAGAATCCATCAATTTGGCTTTTAGGGTCCCACAGGCCTTAGTCTGATCAGGCCCACATTCTAGAGGAAGCAAGGTAGGACCCTGAGTAAAGTCATAGAGGGACTTTGCAATAATACCTAAATTGGGGATCCAGATTCTACAAAAGACAGCTATGTTGAGAAAGGTGCACAGTTGTTTTTTTGGTAGATGGTATAGGGAAAGATAGAATTGCTTGTTCCCTTTCTGGTGGCAGAGGTTTATATGTAGGAGATGGTGATGACATAGTTATACTCATACTTTAGGAAAATCATTTTGGCTGTTCTGTAGAAGATGGACTAAAAACTTGAGGGAGAGAGGCCAATGAAGAGACTGTTGCTTTATCCCATAGGCAATAAACAATGAAAATCTAAACTGGATGGTGGTTCTATGAATAGAAAGAAGGAACAAGCCCAAGAAATTATGGTGGAGAAGGAAAGGACAAGATTTGTTTGATGAGACTGGATATGTGGGGTGAGTGAGAATAAAAAATTATGGATGACCCTGAAGTTGTGAGCTAGCTCACTGGAAGGATGGTGGTAACCTAGACAGTAATAGGAAAGTTCAGAAGAGTATGGGTTTGCAGAATAATGATTTCTGGTTTGACTTTAAGATAGCTCAATGCTTTGATTTCCTTGTCCAAGCACCTTTTCTCATAACCTTCTAGAAATGGGAAGGTGTTTTAGCTGAGGATACTGAAAAAGAAACGTGAAGAATTTGCTTAATAACCTTTATTAACAAAGGAGGTCTTATGATGCAAAAGACATTCTCAAAAGAAGATATTCATTTATTTTAGATTTCCAATTTTCCTGGGCTTATAAAATGATAAAGCTAAGAACTTTCAGAGATATTCAGAGGAAGGAATCAAGTCAAGTATTTAAGAACCTTTTTTTGTAATGGGCACTGGGCTGAATGCTAAGTATACAAAGATAGGCAAAAACCAAGGAACTCTTATTCTAATGTAGGCGACAGCATTCAAAGCAACAATGTATTAAAAAAAACCATAAAGGATAAATTGGAGATATTTTCAGAGGGAAGACACCAAAATTAAGGGGTATGGGGGAAATGGCTTCTCTTAGAAAATAGAACTTTAGCTGAGACTTGAAAGAAATTAGGAAGAATCTAGGAAGCTATAAGTTAGGAAACTGGGAAGATAGAAATAAATAGGGAAGGAATTCTGGGCATGGGAGATAGCCATTGAAAATGTTTAGAGTTCAGAGATGGAGTATCATGTTTAATGAACACCAAGGAAGTCTGTGTCATTGGATTGCAGGATATGAGGATGGGGGGGAGGGTAGGAAGAGAAAGTGGGTCTAAAAAAATGTCAGTATAAAAAGGCAGGCTATAAAAAACTTTAATAGTCAAACAAAGGGTTTTATATTTTGATTTGTACACAAAAGGGAACCACTAGAAATGATTGAATAGGGGGTGGAACAGGGTGTGACATGATCAGAACAAATAGTATACTAAGCATAAAAATACCAAGATTCTTCATGACTCTATTAACTAATTATGTAACCTTGGATAGCTCACAGCCCCTCTAGAACTCAGTAAAATCAGGGAACTGGGATGGATAGTCTTTAGGATTCTCACCTTTTCTCAAAACCAGTCATTCAGATTTGTTAAATTAGTGACCTGAGAGGCCCTATTTTCATCCTTCAGAGAGATTCTAAACTGTCATTTCCCTTTTAAATGCTAGCTAGAGAAATAGTTACCCTCAATCATACTTGAGTCTTTTCACTTTGCTACCAAATTGTAATCTTTTTCCCTTCTCTTGAAATTTTATGCAAGAATATGAGGGAGGCAGATGAAAGAGTGAGAAGAGTGAAAGGATGGTTGATTTTGGGAACCTGGTGGCTGGGATAACGGTCTCATCATCAGAAAAAGGGAAGTTTAGAGGAGAGATGGATATTTTGGAAGAGGAGAAGACATCTAGAAGAACATGATGAATTCTGTTTTGAGAATGCAGAGTTTGAGATGCTAGTGGAGAGTATTATTATTATTATTTTTAACTTGGCTTTGTAGTAGTGTTAGAATGCAGGAAAGATCTATAGCTGAAAGGGACCTTAGAGATGATCTAGTTCAGTTCTCTCATTTTATAGATGAGTAAACAAACCCTGACTTCAGTACATTGAAATAAAGTGATTTATTCTACTTCTTTGCAAGAGGATTACCTCATTTTAGGGTGCTTCTACAGACATTTGATATCAATGAAGTCTCTGAGAATGTACATGTACATATATATGTATATATACAGGTGTAATTTTTTAGTTGATTAGTCATGTAACTCTTTGTGACCCCATTTGGGTTTTCTTGGCAGAGATGCTGGAATGGTTTGCTATTTCCTTCTCTTGATTATTATTATTATTTTTAATTTCCTTCTCTTGATTATTTTACAGATGAGGAAACTGAAGCAAACAGGGCTAAGCAACTTTCCCAGAGTTACACAGCTAGTAAGGATCTGAGGTCAGATTTGAACTCAGTTTCTCCTGATTTCATGGTCAGCATTCTATGTAGTGTGCTGCCTACTACTCCTGACCAGTCACATCTCACATACACATCAGTGTATGTGTGGACTTTCTATGGTCATGAGGTTGTGTTTTATGTTGAAAATAGTAGTGTTTCTAGAACTATAGTTACCTTTTCTACTTTTTCTAGCTTACGTGATTTAGAGCTATTTCTAGAACCATTAACTTTGAAATATCAAACTCCGTGGGGACAAAACTTTGTGAAACAATATATATGTTTATGTACTTTGGCTATTAATAAAACAGTAAAACAGAATATAGCTAGACTCATACTAAGAAAGCAAGCTTTCTTCTTCTTACTTTAGTGGTATGATCTCTTCTAAACATTTTGTTTTAGAAAATCTGCATCATTTTACACAGACCATACAGAGGGTACGAATTATGAAAGGGTTTTTCCCTCCATTCTACCTGCTATATAGCTACCTCCAATGAAACACAGTGTACAGCTTTCTCGGATTATGTAAGAGTTAGTGTCTCATAAAGGATAAACAAAGATGATTTTAGCTGAAGCCCAGACATAGAAGCTTACAAATGCCTAAGAGGATGAAACACATGGTAGTTAAAACAAGTGTTTTTCTTCAAATAATTTGTTACTAAAAAAAGATCTGTGAGATTGTTCTGATTGTTAAGGCTCTATTCTCCCCCAACCTTTCTCATGGAATCCAGTGAAAATTCACCCCTCTCCCCCAACGATTAAATCCTAGTGTTATTTGCTGCTGATTTTTCTCAGCTTTGCAATGCAATCCAGGTATTTTTATTTGGATTTTAAGCATAACATTTTTTAATATTCTTATTCACAGATCCTAGATGATCGGTTTGTGTCTGATGCCTCTCATAAATAACAGAACACTGAAGAGTGAAATCAGAGACAGTATCAGTAGTATTAGACTATTGAATGAGGCAAGGACATAAGTAAAGGTCTACCTCATTACTGCAAACTTCAAAGAATCAACTAAATCATCAACTAAGAAGAGTCACTTAAATTCTTTGTAAAGTTGATATTACCAAGGACAGAATTGCTATAATTCTGAACTAATGCCTCAGATGCTACAACTTCAGAATCTAGGTAGGCCTTGAATGGGTGACCTTCATCAGATATTCTGGATTGCCTAGATCACTCCCTTATATACTCTAAAGCTGATACAAATAACAGGGCCAAAACAATGTATGCTGTCACACTCAAAATGTTGAATAATGTCAAGTATTTTGTCAAGTGGCAGGAACTAGGTAGCACTAAATACCATTCTTATCTTCTTACTGTCTAGCCAGTAAAGAAGGTCAACTACAGCAGAGACTGAGCATCTTCTGCACTAGGGTGTGGCCAAAGTGGAGGGGAACTGAGCAGGAACTGGGGTGCTCAGAGTCCAGGCAGGGGACAATGGATCTGGTTGGAGATACATGCTAGCCATTTGAGGAGGGTGCAGAAAAGGGGCTCATATTCCTTCAGAGATGTGGCAGTGGTGGCAGAGGGCAGCAGGAAATGTAAGGAATTGGATCCCCAACTAGATTCCTAGCAGGAATGGATGCAGCTAAGGTGGACATGGTCAGCTGGGGCCTTGGGGGGGGGCAGCAGCCTCAAATCATTCTCAAATCCAGTAGGGGAGCAGCACATAGTTGTTCCCATGATCAGCTTCCTCTCCAGCACTTCCAGGTCCTCCAGGAATTCTTCAAATTGGCACTAAGCTATTTCATGCAATATTAGTGCCCATTACTCTGTTAAAAGATTTGTGTCCTGCCCCTCTCTCATGTTGTCCTCATTCCTCTTCCTCACTTACTTTCCTCTAGGGTTTTTTTTTTTTGTTGTTGTTATTATTATTTTTTTTCTATATTAAGTGCTATTGACTTAAAGCTAAACGATCTTCCCTCACAAAAAAATATCCTTAAAAAACCCCAAACTTCTTTTTCTTCCTTTCGGTTTTGACTATCTCTGTTTTATAGTTGATTCTTCCCTTCTTCAATGCCCTCTCTCCTAGATCTGTCCACTGTTTCCTAAGAATCCCACTAACTTCTGTCCCTGGAGTGGTTTTTTTGTTTCTACTCCCGTGTTCATGCTTTTACCCATCTGGTGTTTATCCAATGGGTTTTATAAGTCTTTATATTCTTTTTTTTTTTGCTTGGCCCTATGAACACCAACCAAACCCATCATTTAAGGCCTTTAAAGCATGAGAGCTGGAGTTCTTTCAATTGGCTTATTGTTTTTAACTCAAAGTATTTTCCTCCAGCAATTCCAGGAGGGGAGAGCAAGAGAGGGAGAAAGGACAAGAAAATAGCAAATTGTTTCTCTCCTCTTCATCCCATATTTAAGTAGACAGTTGCATTTGTGTGTGTGTTCTACCATTACTTCTGCTTATGGGGACTCAAACCTCTGGCCTAAATGCTTCACACCTGTTCTCCACAGTTTATGATTTTTTTTTTTTACACAGATGCATTTCTCCCCAAAAACTCACAGGTTCTTTAGAGGTTCCTCTTTTTTTTTTTCCTCTTTTGGTGTCCCTGAACCTTTCATTCAGAGAGTTTTAGAGTCAAGAGGAATGACTCTTCTATCAGCCAAAGAAGCTACATAACACTAAGTTTTGAAGTCTCACTTTCTTCATATGTAAAATGGGGGATGCTGCTAGGTGGCCATTGTGGTCCTTTTAGCTCTAGTTCTATGATTTTACTAGAGCAGAGTTGAACATTCTGATTTCACTTTAATCGTGACTTGATTCAGCTTTTCCAAAACCCGGTTTCTGTGCCTTAGTTTCCCCTATTCCACCTGGGCAATATTCTGTGCCTTGCTTTTCTGGGGAGGATTTGGAAAGGAATAGCACCATTGGTCTGGCTGCAGGGCAGGCATTTTCTGGAAAAAATAATTCTGGTACACTTAGGAGCGAAGGGGCTCTGGGGTAGAAAGGGAAAGGTCAGAGTGAGTTAGGGTTGAAGCCGGGCAGATATCAGAAGTCTTTGAGCCTCAGAACCAAGGAGGTGAAAGTAAAGGCCAAATTAAAGACGAGATATGGATGCGGGGGAGGGTAATGGGAGCGGAGAAGGCTGAAGCTGGGGCGGGGTAGTTGGGCCTTGACCCAGCCCCTGGGGGAACCGTCAAGGGGAGGGACTAAGCAAGGGGGCCGGGTCTGCTAATTTTTTGCCTTGGGGTCCGGGGCGGGCCGAGTCGGTGGTGTATTTAAATCCAGCTCAGCTGCCTCACTTCAGTAAACTTTTCCGTCTTCCCGGCATCTATTACTTCTTCCACTTCAAGCTGGTGGTCTGCCTCCTGACTAAGCACTATGCGGTCCTCCCTAGCTCCGGGCATCTGGCTCCTCCGCGCATTCTCCACGGACAGCTGGTGAGTGGGATTTCTGGGGAGGAGATGGGGGGTCGTCTGTAGGGCCTGGTAAGTTTAAGAGTTTGCAAACGTCAGTCCTTGCCGGCTTCTTTCCAGGTATGACTTCCCTTGGCTGGAGAGCTCTCTGGAGATGTAACCTTGCTTGGTCCTCTCTGATAGATATCTTAGGCCCCCTGTCCCGAAAAGACAGTGGAGCTCCGGAGCCTTGGAATTGCTGGATTGAACATTGTGTATGAGTAGCGCAATTTGGGAGCGGATAGTGGAAACCCAGCGGGAGAGGGTTTTGGCAATTTAGACGTCCTTCTGTTGGATAATTTCCAAGCACTTCCTAACCTGCTGGCAGGGAAACAGGCAGTAATGTAGGTGCTTAAGATGGCTCGCTGAAGTTCTGCTGGGCCAGTTCTTTGATGTTCCTCCTGACCTCTAATTGAATAAAACTGGAACCTCCCCAAAGAACTCAGATTTGTCACCTGGAATGTCACTTCTGCTTTTCTGCTTGGTCCTCACCAACTAACTGCCAGCATTTGGTTGATTCAACATATTTGGGTCCTTTAGCCAAAAATTTTTCCGGAAGAAAAAAAAAATCTACCATATACCATAATTATGACCACCAGAAATTGGACAAGCCCAGAAGTAGGAACGGCAGCAGAAGCAACAGTAGCAATAGCTACTTTACATTTATATAGTGCTTTAAGTTTTACAGGGTGCTTTCTTCAAAACAACTTTATAAGGTCAATAGTATATGGAGGATGAGGAATGTGTTCAGAGAATGACTTGTTCAAGATCACATGCAACAAAGGTCCAAATTTTAGCGGAGGCTTCCTGATTCCAAATTTCAACACCTTTTTTTTTTTTTTTTTTTTTTTTTTTTGTTGGTTGGTCAGTCAATTTCTTCCCCAGATGGGGTTTTCTTGGCAGAGATCCTGAGATGGTTTGCTATTTCTTTTTCCAGCACATTTTACAGATAAGGAAACTGAGGCAAACAGGATTAAGTGACTTGTTCAGTAGCTAGTAAATGTCTGAGGCCAGAATCAAAGTCAGGAGGATGAGACTTCCTGATTCCATGCTCCCAAAGCTATTCATTGCCTCATCTAGCTGCTCAGCACCTTTCTACTACTCCACTTTTGCCTCTATGGGAGGCAGATGTTCAGCCAGATTTTTTTGACAACACATGTGCATACACTGCTATCTCTCTAATATCCCTAGTCTTTCAGTATTTCTCAGACAGATCAAATCTTCACTTTAGGAAGCTCCTCAGGGTTAGCCAGTCTTCACATGGTCAAATTTCAGAGAAGGATTTAGACTCACCAGGAGTTTGAGAGATAGACAGAAGTAAGGACTAGTGACTGGCAAGGTTAAGCGTTTTTATTTATCCATTAGAGTCCATAATAGCAGCATAAAGGGATTCAGTTTTCAAGGTTTACTAGGACACATAAATATTTTGTTTGGGATCTAGGAACAATTCATAAGCATAGTTAGGTAAAATAAATCTTGGATACTGCTTTGGGGAAGATTTGCAAGTTAGAAAGAAGCAGATTTAATTCTAGAATTAATGTTATTTGAATTGAAGTCTGACTATGATCTCCCATACAACTAGCCCTATTGCTATTGGAAATAGCAATCAATAGGATTTGGAAATTTACGTGTTGTGATGCTAGGAGCCTGGAATTGCTTTCTAGATCTTTCTTTCCATCTTGATCTCTAGGATCTTTTGGAAGATAAAACCTACAACCTCAAAAATACTCCAGAGGAAGACAGAATTTTGCTTGTGATTTGATTTTGTTCATCCCCTCACCCAGGATGGTTCAAAAGAACCTTGGCAGTATAATCTGCAGATTAGGAAAAGGCACCTAGCCACAATGGTTATGTGTGATCATTGGGAATTAATTGCATATTATTCTGTTTGAGTTATCAAGTATGTGTTGTGGTATCTCCTCTAAAAGAATTCAGGCTCAGATATTCTCCAACCCAAGCAAAGATATTTTAATGAGACTTACACATTCAGTGGGCCAAGCTCCCTAAAGGAGTCAGCAGTCCAATAAAGCAAGACAAGGATTTTTATACAGTAAATTGTGCTGATTATATCACCAGATGTATAAATTTTGAAGTTATAGGAGTTTGCTAACATGGAGTGGTCCTAGAGCCTTGATGGAAATGCACATGTAGTTACCCAAAATGCATTCAGAAAAGCCCTCTTGGAGGGGATATTAATGTATGTTAATGATATTATAACTAGCATAGATTTACCCAAGGACAGCAAAGAAAGAGGTGCTGCATAGGTGCCATGTTTGGGGAAAGATTTATTGAGGTTTGCAGTCCAGTGTCCTGTTCTGCATCCTATTGGTGCTACTTTCTTTTTAGCTGATTTTTGTTTTATGCTTTGTGGTAACCACCCCATGGTAACCTGTGGTCATTGCAGAATATGCTGTCCTGCTCATTATTCTTTTTTTTAAAAATTTTATTTGCATAACATATGTGTGGGTAATTCTTCAACAATAACCCTTACATAGCTTTCCGTTACAAATTTTCCCCCCAACTCCCTACCCCTCCCCTAGATGGCAGGATATCCACTACATGTTAATTATGTTAAAATATTGGCAAATCGAATATATGTATACATATTTCCAAACTTATCATTGTTGTGCAAGAAAAATCTTATCTACACAAACGATATATCAGATAAAGGAAACACAATGTAAGCAAACATCAATCAAGGAGTATGAGAATGTTATGTTGTGGTCCACATTTCACATCCCTCTCTCTGGGTGTATATGACTTTCTTCAGTGAACAATTGGAGGTGGTTTGAAACATTTCATTGTTGAAGAGAGCCATGTCCATCAGAATTGATCGTCATATAGTACTGTTGTTCCTGCTCATTATTCTAGTGAAATCCATGATTAATGATTTCTGTGGGGCTAAGGTGGATTGGGTGCAACAATCAGAATCTCATCCATTCCACCTTCTTCCATCCCTAGAAGGATCTTGGGGCAATAAGGGAGCTGTTCCTTTGCTAGGCTTTGTGTAAACACAAATCTAGGGCAGCTTGATTATTGGCAGATCAGGTTATACCTCTGTGATGAATTTTGAAATCCAATGCAAGCAGGCAAGACTTCCAAACTAGTAGTGAAGTTATCTTAAATGTAATGAACAACCTGCTTGTGCTCCTAAAGCAGCTTAGCCCTTCTTTTTTCCCCCTTGACTTGGGTGGAATATTGAAGAGAGAGAGTTGATAGAAAGCCTATCCATTAGATTTACTTATCCTAATGGACACTTCTAAGTCTTTTAAAGAACAGACAATGTGTAGTGAAGAAGATTTAAGGTGGAAGAAGAAAAGGAAGGATATCTTAATAAAATTCTTAAAAGTTGTTTTATGGGATATCTTACTGGAGAGCTTTAAATATCACAAAGATTGCTATCTGATTGGGCTGGATGGCAAAGGAATAAATCGAACTGAGGAATATTGGATTAGAATCATTAGAAATATTTAAAGCCTCTTTTAAATGGACAGGAAAGAACTGGGGCTATGAGAGATTCAAGGAATAAACACAGTCCCCATCATGTATACACACATCTGATAAGATAAAAATATGAGGTAATTCTGCATCATGCCAAATAAGTGGTATTAAAACTCTAGTTTACATAAAGCTTTACAGTGATGGAATGCTATACACACACTGTCCTGTTTGAAACTTTATAACACTTTTGTGCCAAGACAACACATAGGTTTTTATTCTTAATTTATGGAAACTGAGGTTTAGCTACTTTAGCTACAAATCCAGAACTGTTTGTTATGATGCTCTCTCACTGTAAATGCTATGGTGTATGGGTGAAGTTATCAGACTGAAAGCAGAAGTGAAATCTGAAATGAGGTAAGAAGTTAGCACTCTGTGAGATCTTATTACTAAGCTTATGGTTTTTTATTTGTACATGGTAAGAGAGTTATAAAAACTTTTTTAAAAAATGAATTTTTATGGATATCTTTTTTCATTTAATAGCTTTTGTGTTTTTCTAGTTACATGTAAAGATAATTTTAACATTTAACTGTTTCAAATTACTTACTTTCTTGAGCAATCAGGAGAGGAGGGAGGGAGAAAAAAATTGGGAACTCAAAATCTTACCAAAAAAAGATCCAGCACCAAATGATGGAGTTTGGTAGTAGCAGTTCATATTTTTCGTATATGGCAAGAAAGCCAAAAGGTATCTTTATTTATGAGAAGAGATTACAGACAAAAGAAGAGGTAAAATAGACACTAGGAGTAGTAAATATGAAATAATTTGGGAGGCCATGTAGTTAGCAAGAAAAAGGTTTTTTTTATTAAAGCTTTTTATTTGCAAAACATATGCATGGATAATTTTTCGACATTGACCCTTGCAAAATTTTCTGTTCCAAATTTTTCCCTCCTTCCCTCCACTCCCTCCCCTAGATGGCAGGTAGTCCAATACATGTTAAATATCTTAAAACACATGATAAGTCCAATATATGTATACATATTTATACAGTTATCTTGCTGCACAAGAAAAATCGGATCTAGAAGAAAAAAAAAACCTGAGAAGGAAAACAAAATGCAAGCAAACATCAACAGACAGAGTGAAAATGCTATGTTGTGGTCCACACTTAGATCCCACAGGCCTCTCTCTGGATGTATATGGCTTTCTTCATCACTGAACAATTGGAACTGGTTTGAAACATCTCATTGTTGAAGAGAACCATGTCCATCAGAATTGATCATCGTATAGTCTTCTTGTTGCCATGTACAATGATCTCCTGGTTCTGCTCATTTCACTTAGCATCAGTTCATGTAAGTTTCTTCAGGCCTCTCTGAAATCATCCTGTTGGTTGTTTCTTACAGAACAATAATATTCCATAATATTCATATATCATAATTTATTCAGCCATTCTCCAATTGATGGGCATCCATTCAGTTTCCAGTTTCTTGCCACTACAAAAAGGGCTGCCACAAACATTTTTGTACATGTGGGTCCCTTTCCCTCCTTTAAGATCTCTTTGGGATATAAGCCCAATAGAAACACTGCTGGATCAAAGGGTATGCACAGTTTGATAGCCCTTTGGGGATAGTTCAAATTGCTCTTCAGAATGGTTGAATCCCTTCACAACTCCACCAACAATGTATGTGTTCCAGTTTTTCCACATTTCCTCCAATGTTCATCATTATCCTTTCCTGTCATTTTAGCCAATCTGACAGGTGTGTAGTGGTATCTCAGAGTTATCTTAATTTGCATTTCTCTGATCAATAGTGATTTGGAGCACCTTTTCATGTGACTGCAAATAGTTTCCATTTCTTCATTTGAAAATTGTTCATATCCTTTGACCATTTATCAGTTGGAGAATGGCTTGAATTCTTAGAAATTTGAGTCAATTCTCTATATATTTTAGAAATAAAACCTTTATCAGAACCTTTGAATGTAAAAATGTTTTCCCAGTTTATTGCTTCCTTTCTAATCTTGTCTGCATTAATTTTTTTTGTACAAAAACTTAAAAATTTTTTTTTATTTTATTAAAGCTTTTTGTTTGTAAAACATATGCATAGGTAATTTTTCAACATTGACCCTTGCAAAGCTTTGTTACAAATTTTTCCCTTCTTTTCCCCCACCTCCTCCCCTAGATGGCAGGAGGTCCAATACATGTTAATTATGTTAAAATACTTGACAAATCAAATATGTGTATACATATTTATACAGCCATCTTGTTGTACAAGAAAAATCATATCTACAAGAAAAAAAAAACCTGAGAAGGAAAACATAATGCAAGCAAACATCAATAGAGAGCATGAAAATGCTATGTTGTGGTCCACCCTCAGATCCCACAGACCTCTCCCCGGGTATATATGGCTCTCTTCATCACTGAACAACTGGAACTGTTTCGAAACATTTCATTGTTGAAGAGAGTCACATTTAGAAGAATTGATCATCATATAGTCTTGTTGTTGCCATGTATTAGAGCTTATCTTGGTATGTGGTGTTAGGTGTAGGTCAAGCCCTAATTTCTTCCACACTAGTTTCCAATTTTCCCAACAGTTTTTGTCAAATAGTGAGTTCTTATCCCAAAAGCTGGGGTCTTTGGGTTTATCAAACACTAGATTGCTATAGTTATTGCCTAATTTGTCTTGTGATCCTATTTTATTCCACTGATCAACTACTCTATTTCTTAACCAGTACCAAATGGTTTTGATGACTGCTGCTTTATATAGTTTTAGATCTGGCACAGCTAGGCCACCTTCATCAGCATTTGTTTTCATTAATTCCCTTGAAATTCTTGACCTTTTGTTCTTCCAAATGAACTTTGCTACTATTTTTTCTAGATCTGTAAAATAATTTCTTGGGAGTTTGATTGGTATGGCATTAAATAAGTAGATTAGTTTGGGTAGTATTGTCATTTTTATTATATTCGCTCGGCCTACCCATGAGCACTTAATGTTTTTCCAATTGACTAGGTCTGATCTTATTTGTGTGGAAAGTGTTTTGTAGTTTTGTTCATATAGTTCCTTACTTTCCCTTGACAGATAGATTCTCAAATATTTTATATTATCAACAGTTATTTTGAATGGAATTTCTTTTTGTATCTCTTGCTGCTGAACTTTGTTGGTAATATATAAAAATGCTGATGATTTATGTGGATTTATTTTGTATCCTGCAACTTTGCTAAAGTTGTGGATTGTTTCTAGTAGTTTTTTAGTTAAGTCTCTAAGGTTCTTTAAATATACCATCATATCATCTGCAAAAAGTGATAATTTGGTTTCCTCATTACCAACTCTAATTCCTTTAATCTCTTTTTCTTCTCTTAATGCCAAAGCTAACATTTTAAATGCAATATTGAATAGTAATGGTGACAGTAGGCAGCCCTTTTTCACTCCTGATCTTATCGGGAATGGTTCTAGTTTGTCCCCATTACATATGATGCTTGCTGATGGTTTTAAATAGATGCTACTGATCATTTTAAGGAAAAGCCCATTTATTCCTATACTCTCTAGTGTTTTTAATAGGAATGGGTGTTGGATTTTATCCAATGCTTTTTCTGCATCTATTGAGATAATCATATGATTTTTGTTAGCTTGGTTATTAATGTAGTTGATTATGCTGATAATTTTCCTAATATTGAAACAGCCCTGCATTCCTGGTATAAATCTTACTTGGTCATAGTGTATTATCCTGGGGATGACTTTTTGTAATCTCGTTGCTAATATTTTATTTAAGATTTTTTTGCATCGATATTCATTAGGGAAATTGGTCTATAGTTTTCTTTCTCTGTTTTCACCTACCTGGTTTAGCTATCAGCACCATATCTGTATCATAAAAGGAATTTGGTAGTACACATTCTTTCCCTATTTTTTCAAATAGTTTATATAGTATTTGAATTAATTGTTCTTTAAATGTTTGCTAGAATTCACATGTAAATCCATCTGGCCCTGGAGATTTTTTCTTAGGAAATTGATTGATTGTTCTATTTCTTTTTCTAAAATGGGGCTATTTAAATAATTTAGTTCTTCTTCTGTTAACCTGGGCAATTTATATTTTTGTAGATACTCCTCTGTTTCTTTAGATTATCAAATTTATTGTCATAAAGTTGGACAAAGTAATTCCTAATTATTGCTCTAATTTCCTCTTCATTAGTGTAAAGTTCTCCCTTTTCATTTTTGAGGCTAACAATTTGATTTTCCTCTTTCCGTTTTATAATGAAATTAGCTAAAGGCTTATCTATTTTTTTTCATAAAACCAACTCTTAGTTTTATTTATTAATTCAATAGTTTTCTTATTTCCAATTTTATTAATCTCCCCTTTTATTTTCAGAATTACAAATTTGGTATTTAATTGAAGATTTTTAATTTGTTCTTTTTCTATCTTTCTTAGTTGTAAGCCTAATTCATTGATCTTCTCTTTATTTTATGCAAGTAAGCATCTAGAGATATAAAATTACCTCTTATAACTGCTTTGGCTGTATCCCACAAATTTTGGCATGTGGTCTCATTATTGTCATTCTCCTGGATGAAATTATTGATTATGTCTATGATTTGCTCTTTCACCCATTCATTCTTTAGGTTTAGATTATTTAATTTTCAATTAACTTTTGGTCTATTTTCTCCTGGCCTTATATTACATGTGATTTTTATTGCATCATGATCTGAAAAAAAATGCATTTACTATTTCTGCCTTTCTGCACTTGATTTTGAAGTTTTTATGTCCTATCACATGGTCAATTTTTGTATAAGTTCCATGAACTGCTGAGAAAAAACTAAACTCCTTTCTGTCTCCATTCAGTTTCCTCCAAAGATCTATCATACCTAACTTTTCTAACATTTTGTTTACCTCCCTAACTTCTTTCTTATTATTTTGTGGTTTGATTGATCTAATTCTGGGGAGCAAGGTTGAGATCTCCCACTAGTATAGTTTTGCTGTCTATTTCTTCTTGCATTTCTCTTAACTTCTCCTCTAGGAATTTGGATGCTATATCACTTGGTGCATATATATTTAGTATTGATATTGCTACATTATCTATGGTACTCTTTAGTAAAATATAGTTTCCTTCCTTATCTCTTTTGATTAGATCTGTCTTTGCTTTTACTTGATCTGAGATCAGGATCGCTACCCCTGTTTTTTTTTTGTTTTTTTTTTTTTTTTT
>JAJPUD010000911.1:80758-148401 GCA_023553655.1 Myrmecobius fasciatus
GCCACTACCTGCTGTGTCATGCTGATTGTAGCTGTCCCTATGGTTAGTCTCTATCATTTGGGAGGGGATGGTTGGCTGTCTCCTTGGGGGATGTTTACAGGGAATAAATGGTTTATCAGCAAGGGGGCTGGTGGCATAGTAGGAAGGGAAATATGTAGAGAGCTTAGAGAACTATTTAGCTTAGGGAAAAGGGGGGTGAGTATGACTTAGGGAAAAGAGGTGGTGGTGGTAGAGAATGGGAATAGATTATTGTGGAAAAGAGGAAGGCCAGCTGTTATATTTTCTCACCTAACTCAGACAAAGCGGGAAATTTGGTTTACATTGCAATGAGAAATTTGGGTTAGATTGAACTTTCAAATAGGGAGACTATAGATTCCAAAGCTATGTCAGCTTCCTAAGGGAGGTCTTGGAATTTATTCTTGGGGACAGAGATCCCTCTCAGTTTTAGGAGGGTAGACAAGATGACTAGGGATTCCAGGATGGAAAAGGGTAATGCTAAGATCTATGGACCACAGTCCTTATAAATACCTTGAGAAGATAATCTTTTTATCCTATGCCCTTTCTTCTTTTTTCTTCCTCTTCCAGCTGTTCCTGTACAATTCTGTTGGCCAGAATGGAATTGGCATTTCTGTAGGTGAGACTGACATTTGGGTTCTTCTGGATTTCCGTGGATGTCCATGGAAAAGGACCAGGAAGGGAGAAGTTTGGTGCTCTGAGTATTTGAAATGCCCCGAAGTGGACTGGAGGTGGGGGTGGAAGGCAGCACTAGGAAACAATTCAGTTCACAGGAATTTATTGGGAGTGGGAAGAAGGGACTAGGAATCCAGGTTTGGTGGGAAAGAGTTAAGACTGGGAGAACTTTCCACCTTTAACCTTTGGTGAGGATGGCCACTATTTTTTCTCTACCTTCTTAGTGATGTTGATTATCTGTGGGGCTTTGGTCAATGGGCCCTATGCTCTCATCACCACTGCTGTCTCAGCTGACCTGGTAAGCTCAGCCCACCCAAGATTAGCATTATACTTCCACTTCGTACAATTCATGGTGTCCCACTCCATGGAGGGCCCCAGTTCCCCATGAGGCCTATACAATTAGGGGAGGGAATTATTTGCAAGTTTTGAGTAGGTATTTCTCTTCTGGTTTCATATCCATTCCCTTTCCCTTTACTCAATGCTAGATAGGTTAGATGTTGTCTGTGAAACATTTTCCCTCCTGAATAAATGTTGTGTTCCTTTTCTCTCTCCCAAGTGAGGCATCTTCCCAATAGCATCATCAAACCTATGAACTGTGTCCTTTTGCCAGTATTGATCTATCCCTCAGCTAGAGACTGATCCTCTCCTTGGTGAATTTGGATATATTCTGGACTTGGCTAAATAGCAGAGATGCAAGTTGCTTCTGATGGACCTCTGATTTTACTCTCTCTCGTCTCCCCAGGGCACACACAAGAGTCTGAGGGGCAATGCAAAGGCGCTTTCCACTGTGGCAGCCATTATTGATGGGACTGGCTCAATAGGTCAGTGTGGTCTGGCTGGGTTCTTGTCCTTCCCGTTCCTTATTGTAGGCAGTTGGGCCCTGGTCTCTTCTATTGCACAGATTGGCACCCCGAGGATGGGCTGGGTTGGAGAAGCAGCTGGGTTGTAGGGAGAATGTTACAGCAGAGGAGATTTGACCATCTGAGATCTGGACCATCTTGCTTTGCTCCTCATACATCTGTTATTCCTCTAGGTGCTGCTTTAGGGCCTCTGCTAGCTGGACTCATCTCCCCTACAGGCTGGAATAACGTCTTCTATATGCTTATTTCTGCAGATATCTTGGCTTGCCTGGTAAATGACCTTTTTTTTTTTTTTTTTTTACCTTGAGTAGGTGTAGGAAAGGGGTACTTAGTCCCAACCCAATGTTATGGCACCCTGGCCTGGCTGTTTAGCATGGTTTCCACAGGGAAGAAATTGGCACTAGGAAATCTGGTACAGCATAGAAGTGGCTGTACTTTGGGAAGTTTTTTGTATCTTTTCCGGATAGCTCAGAACTGTATTACATTCCTTAAATAATGCACCACTCAAGGTTACTATCCTTCAATAAATGTGTACTATGTGGAAGGCACCACTGGATCCTATCCTACCTCTTTACCCCAGACCTCTAAAACGGTTGGTATCTAGCTAGCTCCATATTTCCCCTTCTATTTTCCTCTCCCCTACAGTTCCTCTCTCGCTTGGTGTACAAAGAAATCTAGGCCTGGAGGGGATGTGTGAATAGAAACAGAAGGCGAGTTCTCCTGAGATCCAAGGTCCTTAAACTGGAGGGCTTGTTTGGAAATTCAATTTATGGGGATCTCCCAAACCCTACACATCTACCCTTGAGTTCTGCTGGAGAACCAGAGGCTAATCTCTGACTTTTCTAAAATTACCCTGAGTCTTGCTTTACTTCCTGAAAATTCTTAACCTGGACTCCAGGGAGCCTAGCCTGAAGTCTCCAGCTTCCATGCTTCTTCCCTCCCTTTCTCCCTCCCTCCCAACATCTTGCTTATCTTTACAAACATCCATTGTCTTCCATATGTCTTCATAGCTCTTGTCTGGCTCTAACCCATCCAAGGTAGTGTTCAGTTGGCTGTGTTTTGTATTGTGAGTATGTTCCCTTAATCCCATGACTGATTTGCAATCGGAACCAGGACTGCATGCCAACTCTCCTCACCAGTCTGATTTTTCTTGCTTGCTTCTAAAGGGGTCAGCTCCAAGGACTTGTGATTTAAACAATGTAATGTTCATGGGAAAGTGCAGAACCTGGACAGGGGCCTCTGCCTTCTTTGGGAAGGACCAAACTTTAGGGATATTTTTATTTGGGGATGGGGGGAAGGTTTGGAGTAAAAACTCCCCTCTTTGCAGTCATAATGCCCCTGCTATGAGGTTCACAATCCAAAATTATCTAGTACTCTACCCGAGGGGTGAAGAAAACAATGAAAGTGAATTCTAATCAAGTCCAATGGAGATACCTGACCTGGTTCTCCTTCTGCTTTTTTATTGATGGGCAATGGGGGTTTTGGGAAGAACAAAGGAGGGAGGAAATGGGATGGCATGGGAAGGAAATGGGGAAAGAAAAAGAGATTGATCAGAGGTTGGGACTGTGTTGGTGGTGGTATGGATAACCTTTTCTGTGGCCCCCTGAGCTCCTCTCTTGGGCCTGGTTTTCTTCTTTGCAGGGATTTGGTTGATGCTTTGAACCCAGATTGGATGAGTGAAGGACTGGGAGGGAGTTTCTTTTGCATTCCATGGGAAGCCTGGGGAGCTCTGTTCTAGTACTGTTTATCGGGGAAAAGAGATTAGGAGAGCTCTTTCCCTTCAGGGAATCTGTTTCCTATGTGGGTATGAAAGTTTGGGGGGTGTGGGAGTTGAGGACTACATAGAATTCCTGCTGCCCTCTCTAAAGAGTGAGCTAGGCAGCATTTAAGACTAGAACAGTTAGTTCATCAATCAATGCCCCTCTTACTTTTAGATTACCATTTTGTTACAAGGTGAGATGAAGGATGTTTCAAAATGCTGAAAAGAAGGAAAGGGAATCCAGTGATTCCTGGGAATTTAATTGACTCCCTGCAGAAATTTGTTTCTAGTTCCAATCTACTTTATTTAGAAAAGCAGGGAGATTTATAGTTCCTACCCTCACACTCTATTTATGAAGAGCATAAGGTAGAACTTGAGGGTGCATATTGAGATCTAGTGTTCTTCTAAGGAGGTACAAGAATCTGCCTGATCCTCTCATCTCTGTCTTATCTACTTATCCTGAGTCTCTATTATTTTCCTTCTAGATATAAAGAAATCTGAAGTGGAGGAGCCAAGGATCTCTGTTGGATCCTCAGAAAATTTTCCATTGGAAATACCCAGACATAAAGAAACATTTTGGGCAGCCAGAGCTGCCTAGCCCCAGTCCAGGCCAGGGACCTGCTAGAGGTCTTGATAGAATTTACAGGGGAATGAGGCTGAACAGCCTCAGGGAACCATAGATTAAAGAAAAAAGACATATTTTTTGAGCAGGAAGTATATTGTAAGTAGTACAATAGTAGGGCTGGAACTAAGGTGGCATCCCAATCACAGAAAAGAAAGGCATAGCCTTTTGCCTAGAATATGTCTAGTTTCTTTGTTGAATTGGGTGACCTAAATTTTAAGGGCTAAGATAAAAGGGAAGGATTCTGTGGGGACAAAACACAATAATAGGCCATATTATTCCTCTCCTTTTCCCATTAGCATTAAATTTGAACTGACTTTCTAATTAACTGTTCCCCTCTGTAACAGAGATGACTTACCATGTTTTCAGGTGAACAGCTGCAGAGTTGGGAGTATACTCTTTGATTCCCTTCTCTATGATCTTCATATCTCTGTACTCCCAAATTTAATCTTTCCCTCCCCTGACAACTCTGCCTCTTTCTGTAAATGACAGCTCATCTTTCCCATCCTTGATAAAAATTTTAATATAACATTTGTATTGATAGTCATGGATTTTGTAAGCTTTTGTGGGTGTGACTGAAGAGCTGTTTGTATGTATATTATGTGAATGTATATATAATGTCATTCTAATTTGCTTATATTTTCAGGATTTGCTACATGTTTAGTACTGAAGTGGCTACTATTCAAGATACAGAAGTATAATAGTAATTTTTTTTCAAAAAACTTAAAACTTAAAAATACAGTTGGGAAGACAAAACACATTGCTTATTTTGCCCAGTACCTAATACCCAGTAGCCATGGGTACAAATGAAGACTCATGTACTTCTCTGTGGTTCTTGCTTATAGAGATATTAAGTGCTACTTGCCATTGCCCTCTTGCCTTATTACTTAGATAACTCAATTCTTATATAAATAACTACACTTAGTTTACAGCCAGCCTAATCTGTTTGGTCTCCTGCCTGTTTGTACCAATATTATATTACTTAAAGCCATGCATTATCATCCATATAGCCCTCTGCTTTTTGATTTTTATGATCATGGGTCTTTAGTTCTCTATAGCAGTAGTTCTCAAAACTTTTGTTTTCAGGATCTTTATGCTATTAAAAATTGTTAAGTATCTGTCCAAAGAGTTTTTGTTCATGTGGATTATATTTATAGATTTTTACCATATTAGAAATAAAAATTTGGGGCAGCTAGTTGGTGTAGTGCAGAGAGCACCAGCTCTAAAGTCAGGAGGACCTGAATTCAAATCTGGCCTCAGACACTTAACACTTCTTGGCTGTGTGACCCTGGGCAAGTTTGCCTCAGGAAAAAAAAAATTATAGATCCTCCGAAAGCTTCAGATATCCCCCTCAGGATTCCCTAGACCATACTTTGAGAACTACTGCTATACAACAGCATCTAGGATTTGGGTACTGCTGTTTCTATTATCCATTCTGCACCTAAGTCCAGTTATTTTGATAACTATCACTTCAGGTTTTATTTTAAGACTGTAGTTGATGATGTTGGGGTTGGCTTGCCATTGATTTTTACTAGGATTCATAAAGGATATTGATGCCACTTTTAAGAAACCAGTCTTCTGCTATATGACATCTGTGATAAGTTGGTTCCATGGCCCTATATTAGTTGAGTTCAGTGCTTCATTATGATAGTCTGACTGAGTATATATTGTTTGGAAAGTGAGTCAACACCTTATCTCTTTCCTTCCACCCTGTGTTTCCCAAACAAATACATTCAGATTTTACAAAGTGGTTAAAAAGATGATCATTTATCAAATCTTACTCTAGCCATGAGGAAATAAGGGTCCTCAAAAGGATATGGGAAGATTCTATTCACAGTTAAATTTAGTGCTTCCTACCCACAGTAAACTTTACACCTTAAAACTCCCCTCTACCCAGAGCCCATTAATGGGGTTCAATTTAGCAATTCCAAAATCCTCTTTGGCCACTAGATGGTGATACTATCCCATAGTAGAGCACCATGGGACCCAGAGACTAAATAGAGACTTCCCTAGATCTTGTCAATGCTAAGAGTAAAAGACCTCTCTCAAACTACAAAGAAGTGGAGACTTGGGAATTCAGGAGTGTTCTGTGGTATCTCCTACTGCTCAGAGTTCCTTCTTTAATTGTTTTATGATTCCCTTATTTCTCTAACATACTAATTTGTATTGACCTCCAAATGCAATAATGTAGTTTTCTCTCTGCTCAAGTTTCTGGAGAATGTATTGGCTCCCATGATTGTAAGTGGCACTTATTTAGCGATTTGAGAGCTATATTAGGATGGATTGTCACTCCTAGAAAACAAAAAATGCTCTAAACTGAGCTATCTCCACGTATATAAACTCTCAAGACAAATAATTTGTTATCTGATGTATGCAAGTATCTGGAGGATATGGAAATATATTAGAATGTGTTCCCTGTTCTTCCTGACTTCATAGTTTGGTTCAAGGGACCAGACATGTAAGAGAACTAAATAATAATAATACCAGAGCTGTTACAATGCTACTATTAAATGTTTAATGAGTGATGTAAACAAAATTACTCAAGTTTGGAGAATGAAGTGAACACAACTGAAATGATTAGGGAGAGCTTCATGGAAGCAGTAGGACTTAACAAAGGCTTTGAAGGATATGTAGTACTTGGATAGGCAGGATGTTGTTGGCATGATAAAAACACTTGTTTCAGGAAAAGCAAAAAAATAAAACCACATCCTATGTTTTGTTGTCAGTTGTATTCAACATATTGTGACTCCATCTGAAGTTTTCTTGGTAAAAATATTGGAGTGGTTTGCTGTTAACTTTCCTGGCTCATTTTTGGGATGAGGAACTGATAAAACAGGGTTACAGTGAGCAGGTGTCTAAGGCCACATTTGAACTCAGAAAGATGAGTATTCTTTTTTTCCCCTGTGGCAATTAGGGTTAAGTGAATTGCCCAGGATCACACTGCTAGAAAGTATTGTGTCTGAGGCCAAATTTGAATGCAGGTCCTCCTGACTTTAGAGCTGGTGCTCTATCCACTACACCACCTAGCTATCCCAAAAATAAGTATTCTTGTCTTAGGCCTCAAATTGCATCTACTGCACCACCCAAATGTCCAATGTGGTGTGCTTAAGGGCTACTAAATAGGTTATTTAGGAAAGCGGGGATCAAATTAGGGAAGTATGGGATCAGATTGTAGATGTCAGGCCATCAAAGACTATCGAATAAGGGAGATAACATATTTATCTGGTGGTCGTGTGTAGGATCAGAGATAGGAGAGGAATGGTAGCAGTGGAAAAGAGGTAATATACAAATGAAAAAAAATTCACACGACTTGGTGATACTAATTTTGATTATGTGAAAGTAATCATACCATTTATAGAAATGAAGAATTAATTTTGGCTGGAAATGGGAAAGGGAAAATTTTGAGACTGATTTTAGCAAAGTTGAATTTGAGAAGACAATAAGGAATCTAAATAGATTGTCTGCTAAGAAGCTGGGAGATAGTGTCTACAGCTCAGGAGATAGGTCTAAGTTAAAAATACAGATCTGGAAATCACTAGTATAGAAATGATAGTTGAAGATTGGGAATAAATGAGATTTCCCAGGAAGAGAAGATAGAGTTAGACAAGCAGAGAGAGATAAGAACTAAATTTTAACATTTTAAAAGAAGTTTTAAAGAAGAGTAATTAGAGTTAAAAGGAAAAGAAATTGGGTAGTATACCTTCCATGTTATGTTTTTAATTGTATAGATTCATTTCTCTGAAACATTTCTGCACTTTCCTTTTGATTTCCACAAACTCAGTCCTACTATTGGGGGCATCCAGTAGACAGACTGTTGGGTCTGAAGTCAGGAAGATTCATCTTCCTGAGTTAAAATCTGGTTTTAGACATTTACTAGCTGTGTGACCCTGATTTATCTTCAATTTTCTCATCTGTAAAATGAGTGAGTGAAGGAAATGGCAAACTCCAGGGTCTTTGCTAAGAAAACCCCAATAGGATCATAAAGAATTGGATCTAACTGAAAAATGACACAACAATATCCTATTATGCTCTAATCACTTTATGGGGACAAGTCTAAAAGCCTTTTAGCCTCTCTTCTTGGCATCTTGTGCATCCTGATTTGCTAAGAAGTATTATTGTTCACATCTTTTTTCTTATTCCTGACTCAGGTAAAGAATCTGACCAGGCAGAGGCTCTACTACCCTATAAACTGGGCATATCTAGACAATTGCTATATGTGGACTGAATCAGGTACCAGGAATACTTTTCCATGTGTGTTTAGCTGTGAAGTCTGTTACCTTGTTACTTTTTCCACCATGGGAAATGTATCCAATTGAGATAGAAGTTATTTTTATGTATTTCTAAGGAATTAGCCTTTCTACAGTGATTTCCCCCAATCTCCAAGATTCCCACTTCTACTTTTGCCTTGGGCACTGTATGTTCACCAGAAGCCTGGAGTCAAGCCTTTTCTCAGAGTCTCAGCACACACACACACACACAGAGCTAATGTCAGAACATTATGCTAATTACTAATTAAATTTAACTTCACATTTGGTCTCAAGCCTAAAGTGTTCCTCTTTATACTTGCTACAATAACATTTATAATTAAAAAGCAATCACTTTTTACATTTCTCCTTTTCAGAGTTCCACTGAGAGGCCTGGACAGTGTGGGGAGGAAGATAGCAATAAAAGGGAAGAAGGGAGCAGTGATTGAGAACTCAGCATTGTTAGGAATCAACATGGTTAATTCTTGAGATGGAGAAGTTAGGAGAAAGACATGGTTCATCCTGAAACAGAGAAGATGGGGGAAGGGCATAGGTTAAGTTCTAGGATATGATGCTCTTGCCAAAAGTGCTGATATTGGCTTTGAGAGATGGGTAGTGGTCTAGGATGGAGGGTAGAAAATTTTCTGGTAGAAAAGGGAAGAAATAGGAAAGAATAGGAAAGAAAGGGAAGAAAAGGGAAACAATCATGACATCATAATTATAACTACTTACCAGGATGCCAAATGAATATGAACATAAGACAAATCAAAATGTCAAAAGTTTAAAGTGGTGGAGATGTCTGTTATATAATGTGTAATGTGTACCCCATTTATCTTTGTCAGTTTTCTGTAGGCAGATCCTATACTAAGTACATGTTTTCTACATCATCCAATGCATTTTGAAGAATTAAAAGCTCACAAAGAAGTAATAGCTGACAAAGCGAACCTGTTTTGAGTTTCTCCTACAATGTGTATAAGAAAAATTCATATCTGATATAGATGCCAGCCTCTCCCTGAGTTCTAGGAGCTTAATATAGAAAGCTATATAAAAGGAAGATTCTTTTGATTCCAGTCTAGTAGTTTTTACCTCAAGTCCAGCAAGTAGTTTAGAAGATGGTAAAACTATACTCCCCCCCTCCCCCCACAAAGTACAGTTTTGTTTCAGGCCATCCCTGCCACCTCTAAGCCTGTTACTACTGTTTTTGAAATAGCTGTTTATGAATGGTGTCATCAGGGAAAAAATGAAAAGTTCCTGATCTGGTTAGCCTTTGTATTGTATTTTTAATAATGACTGACAGTCTCACTGTTGTTAACATAATGATCTGATTGCTAATTACTTATTGAAAAAGCAGAAAAAGGGATACATACTACCCATAGGAGTCTTACCAGACTTGCTCTTTTAGCAGGAACTCCCTAGGAGAAGCTGATAAGCAAAAGCCTGTTCTTGTTAGGAATCAGTGTTCCATTGGGATTGGCCCAGCATCTTTGTGCTGCAGCTCATAGGGATCTAGGGTCTTCAGGAGCAGTGAATGCAACTGCTCTGAACTAGAGTACAGTATAATAATATGAAAGAGAAAACAGTCTGCTCTTGCCTTCCAATCTGTTTAGATGATCTCCTAGTAATCCTTTTTATTCCCTTACATGTGGCCTGTGCTAAAATGGATTCCTCACAAAAAATTCCCTTGAACCATCCTCTATTTCTGCAGTGAAGCTTCAGTAGTGTAAGTATATTATTCTGTGAATTCCATCTTAGCTGAAGATGATGAGGTAGGACCCAAGACAAATTGGGGAAGATTCAACCTGCCCCTATGCTTGATGATTCCCTAAGCTTTGTCCCTGTCAAAATTTAATTCTTACATTTCTGGGCAGGAATTGTGCCTTCTCCATGTTCACAATCAGACTCAACAGATACCAACAAGTGACCTTAACCTTAAAGTCTTGAAGTTTCCAAAACTTCAGTTTGACTTTCAGCCTTCCTTTTCAGATTTCTGATCTTAAGCTGGAAGACTGTGATTTTTGAAAACAGATAAAACTTAGAGCTCTTGCCCATTTTATGACTAATATCACTCAGTCTGGGATTCCAAATACCAAAGATGTATGATCATCAGTAGCTCTAGTGAAAGGATTATAGTACAAAGAGGATAAAAGAATAGTCTCAAGTTGAATTCATATAATAGTAAATGAGGAAAAGAGGAATAACTCAAGGAGAAAATGAAGGCACAGGATGCAATGAATATTCAATTTATTGATTATCAAAGTGAGGACTACTATTACTTCTTTTTTTTTTTTTTTTTTTTTGCTTTTTTGCTGAGGAAATTAGGGTTAAGTGACTTGCCCAGGGTCATACAGCTAGGGAATGTTAAGTGTCTGAGACCAGACTTGAACTCAGGTCCTCCTGACTTCAGCAGCTGGTGCTCTATCCACTGTGCCACCTAGCTGCCCCTACTATTACTTCTTTACCTCTTCTCTCACCTCTAATCAAACTTGGAATACACAAAAATCAGTATTTTTAAAATGATTTTTTTTCTAAATAAATACATGTAAAGATAGTTTTTGACATTATTAATTTTATTTTTTGGCGAGGCAGTTGGGATTAAGTGACTTGCCTAGGGTTACACAGCTAGGAAGTTTTCTGAGGCTGGATTTGAACTCAGGTCTTCCTGACTACAGGGCTAGTGCTCTATCTATTGTGCCATCTAGCTGCTCCCAACATTCATTTTTGTAACTTTGTGTTCCAAATATTTTCTCCTTTTCTCCATTACCTCCCCTCTTCCCAAGATAGCAAGCAATCTGATATAGGTTAAATATGTACTATTCTTTTAAACATATTTCCCTATTTGTCATGTTGTGCAAGAAAAATCATTCCAAAAAAGAAAAAAACACAAGAAAAAAGCAAACAATAAAAAAGGTAAAGATATGCTTTGATCCAGATTCAGTTTCCAAAGTTCTTTTTCTGCGTGTGGATGGCATTTCCATCCCAAGTCTATTGGAATAAAAGACAGTGTTAACTGTTTTATTAGATAGGAAATGAGACTGAAATGATCAACTAAGCACCACACAAAATTTTCCAAATATGAAAGTAACACTTTATATCTAAGTGCATTTTCAAGCAAAGTAGTTTCCCAGATCATCATAAAGTACCCGATTTTTGGCCTCTACCAGCTATAAGCAAACATTTTCTTCCTATAAACCATTTCATTTTATCCTGTCTAATTTAAGTCCCATTCCAAAATAGTTATCTTCATGTTTCTGATTCTAAATAAGTGAAAAATTGAGGTATAAAAAAGGGAAATGATGTGTAGTCATTTAAGGTAATTATGAGGATATCACCACTTCTCAGGGAGAATCCATTCCCACAGGCATAATTCCATAGCTCCTTCTTTGAATCCCAATACTCATGGAATTTATGCCAGATCCAAGAAACAGAAGCTGCCCATGCAAAACTGAGCAGCAGCTCTATTTAACTAGTAGTTTATGGTATTTCTTTGAACAGTCCTCAGTATGACCGAAGTGGTTTGGCATAGATTGGCTCCAAAAGGTGGTAAATTAGAAACAGGAAGAGGCTTCCAAGGAAGAAAATACTGAGAAAAGCCAGTAGAACATAACGGCCAATGAAGAACTTGTCCACAATCTAGAGGACAGAGGAAAACAACATCAGAAGTGACAACTACTTCACTGTTTTTCATTTTTACATTTTTATCATATAAGGTTGAAAAATCTCTGGTTAGCAAAGGTCATTAATTCCTACATGTTTATAACTTCCAGACCCTATCCCTCTCTGGCTTTCCTTTATAAATAAATAAGATATTTCCCTTTTAGAGCTGATGTGATTTAGAGCCTTAAAGAATTAAAAGAATAAGAGTTTAGAAAACATCCAGAAACATTCTAGAAGGATCATTTAATTCTACATTCCCTGGGTGATGTTTTCTACTCTAAGACTGCCTGACTTAATGGGAAACCAGGAAAATCCTTGATAAGATAAATCTTAAAAATAATACTCTGTTAGCATTCATGTGAAAGTATTCGGATACTTTGTAAATATTCACACACCCAACATTCCTTGAACAAATGTGATTATAACCAATTGCTTTCAATACTTGCAGAAAAAATTTATTTTAGTACCATCCCAAAAGTCATACACTGATCACAGAAAGAAATTAATAACTATCATCCAGTCACACTGATTGAAACCTAAAGTTAATAATGATTTTGGTCTCTTTGTTCCACTATCACATTAAATGATCTCAGACCTCTACTCTCCCTAAATTCACAGAACACATGTCAAATCTGTTCTGTTTGAATCTCTACTCAGACATTTGGAATTATCTTCCAAGTGTTGTGTTCCAAAATCTTGGAAACTGTGATGTTAGCTATTTGGTCTGTTGCTGTCTAGTGAAATTGGTAAATTATCACCATGTGAATTGGGATCCAAAGACTCCAAGAAGAAAAGAGCTGTTCAAGATATTGCCCCTTCTTCAGCTTATCACAAAGATCTGTTTGATGAAACAGCTTTAACATACGTTTAACCTTGGCTCTAGTACAGAACAAGTTTCTTGTGGGTTACATATTTTCTCTCTTGACATGCCTCACTTTTTAAATTAGCCAATTAGAAGGCTTTGGTTGCAGAAGGCCCGGGACATGTATGGTTTTGAGATAGGTTGCTATTAGGGCCAGTTCTGGAAATTCTGCAAATGAGGATTCCAATTTTGCTGGCCATGCTGACAAGCAGATTTTGTCTAAACCCCACTTTTCTCTTAAGTCTTGAGACTCCTGTGACAGAGGGTGATTGATTTTATAACATCTTTTTTTTTTTTTCCCCATAGTGTTTTCTCTCTAGAATTCATATCTGCAGTAACCCAAGAAGGAAGGAAGCGAACATTCTCTCCATTTCAGAGATTGGGAAACTGAGGTAAAAATTTGCCCCAGTTTACATATAAATGTAAACATCTGTTTATATGTATATGATTTTCTGAAACTATAGTAGAGATCCTGACATTTAAAGATATAATTGTCTAAATCTTAAAAGAAGACATTCACATAACTTATCATTACTAACATGTTTAATATCGGCAGTTCTGGGTAGAACTATGAGTTGTAAAGATCATAGAAGTTGCATTTTAGCTCATGAATAGTTCTCTATAAGAATTCTGTACAATTATAGTTGTACTGGTTTGCAGGCAAAGGAGAAAAAAAAAGTAAGCTTGGCTTGTTTCCCATCTCTTGTCAGAAAAGTGTTGGACTTCAGACTGAAGACTACATTTTGAAACATTCAATCAGTATATTGTACTAATCTGCTAGGGATGGAGGGATGGGAAGGGAGGTTATTTTATTGATGGAGGGGAGGAAAGTCAATGGAAGTGACAGTGAAGTAAAATAAGAGCAATAAATATTTAAAAAGAAAAAAGTAATAATTTAGGAAACGACTAAGACTTTTTAGCCATTAAAGGGAAAGTCAAAATTTCTTCATTTTAGCCTGGCATGGAATAATGAAACAAAACTGCTACTCTGGAGGACTGGGACTCAGATGAGTGCTGCTAAGGAAGTAAAGAACAATTTTTAAGGGTATTTCAGGAAGTTGAATCACACTGATAAAAGGAGCAAAAGAGGGATGACAGGATTACATTTTTGGAATCTTTTTATAACTTTCATTACTTACATTATAACTTACATTACTTGCATATACTTGCATTGTTACAAAGGACTTTCCTCATCACAAACTTATGAGGTAGATAGTACAAGTATCATCACCTTTTTTAAAATTGATGAATAAATTGATAAGTGGTTTAGACAGGTTAAGCACTTTTCAGACAACTAAGGTCTAGAGCCAGGACTCTTTTTATTGCAGCATGCTGCCTCTCTAAAGAATTTCTCTATATTTCACCTTTCAAGAGAAATGCTTCTCTTTGCCGACTACTTTTCTTACTGAGGAATTATTCTTCCCACTTCACAGTTGGAAAAGATTTATAGTGAGGAATGTCACTCAGCAAGCTTAAATTACTACAAAGTCTGAACGAGATTTGAAGGCTGTCCTACTTGTTTGATATGATAGAAGTTTGGAAAATATTATAACAGGCACATAAATGTCTGATAGTGTTCTAGTTAAGATTCAGAAATAGATTATTTTTCTTGGAGAATGGGCAGAAGGGAAATTAAAAACTACTTCTGTATTTTCTCCTTCATTGTTCTGTCACCACAGCTTTTCTAATATCACATAATAAATCAACCCCATATCAATGAAGGTCCAGTTAGATTTCGGAAAGACCTAAGAATCATAATTAGAAAGGCAAAAAGAAAGAGAATTTTACCTTCATTTCGACCTTTGGTGCTGGGACATCAGTGGCCCGAGGAAAAAACAATAGAACTGTTGTGATAATCAGAGCAGTAAGAAAAACAAAAATGACTGAGAACCTGAAAGACAAAGACATTAAATATTTAGAGTACTGTTCGCATTTCCCACTAATGTGTTAGGTTTAGACTGTTTCCAGGAGCCAGTATTGTAGATTCTAACCCCATAACAATGCTCAGTGGTCCTGTTGTCCACCTAACTTGATAAGTTTCAGAAATTTTTCTAAAGTCTCTTGGTCCTATTTTAGATTCTGTAGATACTACTGGTGGCAGTGGTTCATGGGGTAGAAATGGAAGTGGAGCTTTGAGCTCTCCAGTATGAGTGGGAATGGACTAGTGCAGACTGCAGATTTCTCCAGAAGCTTTGGTGCTCTTTCCCTCCTTCCCCCACACTTCTTCTCTGGCAGGTTAATTGCTCTCACTCCTGCTTCATTACTGAATTCACGTTTGATTGCATTAATTAAAATAATTCTGTTGACAATTGCTAGAGAGAAAACATCTTACCTAGCTAGGCCAGAGACTCTGCACAACAGCACACACAGCAGCAATACCAACACCCAGAGCAGCGCTAGGATGAATACTCCTATACCCACTCCAAGTATAGTGCCAGTCATTCTAGAGAAGAAAGGAAGTATTAGCATTGCTACTTTGGCTCAGGATCACTGTTCTGCCACAAAAACAAGATTAAAGATCCTATGTGTTCTTTTTGCTTTCTTCCTTCCTCATATTTCCATTTTTTATTAAGCCATTCATTTGTATATAAAAAGCCCAGGTTTGAGCACCAACTGACTGATTGTGGTAGGGTAGGGAAGGGATTTTTGATTAATATGTGAGCAAAATTAACAAAGGCAGAGAATGAATTTCTAGAAAATGTCTAGTTTTTGAACCTCTTAATAGACACTAGAAATTCAGGGCACAAGACTTTTTCTGTTCTATATTTATTGCTTAGAATCTGACATATGTGTATTAGCTTGTTGCCATCATTAATCTGTAAAGGCTGGACTCCAATGTAGTAAACTTGGAAAGGAGATCTAGCATCAAACTCTGACTTTGAAAATTACTAGCTGTACCACCTGGGCAAGTCTCTTGTTTTGTCCAAGTCTCACCTTACTAAGTGGGGAAGCATAAGGTACTTTCTTCATAGTAACAGAAAGTGATGCAAGCATTTTATGAAAACATACAAATAACCCTTCTACTGTTGCCATGTTACCATCTTACTGAATGAATAAAATTTATAGGTCAAACTATGTCTCAGCATAAAAAATATTCTGTGGAACTAATGTTCCATAATGGCACAATGGATAGAATACTGAATTTTGAGTCAGGACTTAGATTTAATTCCTAGTTCTTAACACTTAATTTGCTGGTGTGACCTTGGGCAAATCACCTTTACCTAAGCCTCAAGTTCTTTCTTTCTTTCTTTCTTTTTTTTATTAAAGCTTTTTATTTGCAAAACATATGCATGGGTAATTTTTCAACATGGACCCTTGCAAAGCCTTCTGTTCCAAATTTTTCTCTCCTTCCCCACATCCCCTCCCCTAGATGGCAGGTAGTCTAATACATGTTAATTATATTAAAATATATGACAAATAGAATATATGTATACATATTTATACAGTTATCCTGCTGTACAAGAAAAATTGGATCTACAAGGAGAAAAATCTAAGAAGGAAAACAAAATGCAAGCAAACATTATAGCATGAAAATACTATAATGTAGTCCACACTCAGATCCCACAGGCCTCTTCTTGGTTGTATATGGCTTTCTTCATCACTGAACAATTGGAACTAGTTTGAAACATCACATTGTTGAAGACAGCCATGTCCATCAGAATGTAGTGATCTGGTTCTGCTCATTTCACTTAGCATCAGTTCATGCAAGTCTCTCCAGGCCTCTCTGAAATCATCTTGCTGGTTGTTTCTTACAGAACAACAATATTCCATGACATTTATATATCATAATTTATTTAGCCATTCTCCAACTGATAGGCATCCATTAACTTTTTTCTAGCCACTACAAAAAGGGTTGCCACAAACATTTTTGCACATGTGGGTCCCTTCCCCTCCTTTAAAATCTCTTTGGAATATAGGTCCAGTAGAAACACTGCTGGCTCAAAGGGTATGCACAGTTTGATAACTTTTTGAGCATAGTTCCAAAATGCTCTCCAGAATGGTTGGATCCTTTCACAGTTCCACCAACAATGTATCAGTGTCCCAGTTTTCCCACATCCCTTTCAACATCCATCATTATCTTTTCCTGTCATCTTAGCCAATCTGACAGGTATACAGTGGTATCTCAGAGTTGTTTTAATTTGCATTTCTCTGATCAATAGTGATTTGGAGCACCTTTTCATATGACTAGAAATAGTTTTAATTTCATCATCTGAAAATTGTCTGTTCATATCCCTTGCCCGTTTATCAATTGGAGAATGTGAGCCTCAATTTCTTTATCTATAAATGAGGGGGTTGGATAAACTCTGGGGTCCTTTTCAATTTATAAGCCAAGATCTTAGGACTAATTCTCCATTATTCTTCAAACTGAACGCTATCTCTAGTGCAGCACTGTAGACTAAATTACACATAGGCACATGTAATTCAATTCTTTTCCCTCTCTCATTCTCCACAGAGTTCCCTATCAGGTCATTCCTCTATTCAAGAAATTTCATTGACTCCCTTTTGTCTGTGGGTATTTAAAGCACTTCAAAATTTGGCATCAGTTTACCTTTCCAGGTTAATTACCTATTACTTGCCCATGCCTACTGTAGCTAATCAAATAGCCTATATACTGTTTCTCAAACATGACTTCATCTCATCTTTGTTTTTTCACAGTTGGTCTCATGTTTAGAAGGAACTCCCTTAAGTAAATTCAGCTGAACCATTAAGTCTTGCTATGTGCCTGAATATACAAACATAGAACCCAAACAGTACATGTCTTCAAGGAACTAACATCCTACAAGAAGAAAAAAAAATCATACATACAAAACCTAAATTATATCTAAAAGACATATATTAACAATTTTGGGGCAGAAGAATTAGTAACTAGTATAATCAGGAAAGGCTCAAAGGAAGTGATACTTGAGCTAAGAAATTTAAGTCATAATTTATTCAAAAATAAATTACAAACTGATACTCCAATACATTTGAGAACCCTACTAGTGGATTCCTTCCAACAGATTATACTTCATCCATTCCCATCAATCTTTTGTTGATATCCTGCAATTTTCCCACTTAGCATGATGGAGACTTTCCTCATATTTTCTGTACTGTCTTGATGGAACAGGGGGCCCAACCAGCAATTATTTCTTCTTGCTCTCACCAACTGAAAGGCCAATCTTTTTCTTCATATATTTCTTTGGTGACAACTTTAAACTGAATCTTCTTTGTAACGTGTTGTCCCCTATTCACATCTGCTATATACTTCTCAACTTCCTATCCAATTTCTTCAAGGTTCAAGTGTTAATTTTTATAAGAAGCCTATCCCTGCAGTTTCTCTTGCCTTTCCTTTTTCTATCTAACCAAAGTTGTATTTCTATTTACTTTGTAACTACAGAGAATGGTGTAGCACATAGATAAAATTTCTGGAGTCTGAAAGATGGGTTCAATTTCAGTCCAGACATACTGAATGTAATGCTGGGCAAGTCATTTAACTTGTAAATTCTCTAAGCAATTTTAAAATAAGAAAGTGAAAACAATTGCAAATATGCATTGGTAAAAGGAGTTCCCGCACCTGAAACTTTTTATATTAATGAAATCCAGTTACAAATAAAAATATTTTCCATTTTGTTATCGGTGCAAGTGTTTTTTCCCCAATATAGTGAAAAGACCTAAAGAGCAGGTACTGCTTTGCTTTTGTATTTGTATTCCTACTACCTGGCATTTAGTAGGCACTAAATGTTTGTTAAAAGGATGAAGTATATCTAAGAGGAGGAAGGATATATATATATATATGTATGCCATTAGTCGGGATCACAATTTGGAGGTTATGGTTTTTTCCCCCCGATTTCCTTTTGGGATATTTCTTTAGAAAATAAATTTGTAAGGTTGTACAAATCCCATTAATGACAGAATCTTTTATGAGGCACAAAGAAACAGAAAATGGAAGTCCTATTATCATAATCGAGTATATCAGTAACAAAAGTAATGGAAATCATATAATTATTTCAATAGATGCAGAAAAAGCATTTGACAAAATATAACACCCAGTTCTAATAAAAACATTAAAGAACATAGGAATAAATGGAGTTTAAAATGATAAGGAGCATCTATCTAAAACCATCAGAAAGCATTATATGCAATGAGGATAAACTAGAAGCATTTCCATTAAAATCAAAGAATGAAACAATGTTATCCATTATCATTACGATTATTCAATATTGTACTGCAAATGTTAGCTTTAGCAATAAGAGAAGAAAAAGAAATCAAAGGAATTAGAGTAGATAATAAGGAAATAAAACTATTATTCTTTGCAGATGATATGGTGGTATAATTAGAGAATCCCAGGGAATCAACTTAAAAGCTACTTGAAACAATTAACAGTTTTAGCAAAGTTGCAGGATATAAAATAAACCAACATAAATCATCTACATTTTCATATGTTACCAATAAAGCCCAGCAGCAAGAGATAGAAAGAGAAATCCCATTTAAAAAATTACTGTTGGGGCAGCTAGGTGGTGCGCCAGCCCTGAAGTCAGGAGTACCTGAGTTTAAATCTGATCTCAGACACTTAACACTTCCTAGCTGTGTGACTTTAGGCAAGTCATTTAATCCCAATTGCCTCAAAAAAAAAAAAAAAAAAGTCAAAATAGAAATAAAAAATTACTGTAGACAATATAAAATATCTGGGAGTTTACCTGCCAAGACATACTCAGGAACTATATAAACACAATTATCACACAAAAAAAATCTAAACACTTGGAAAAATATCAATTATCCATGGGTAAACTTAGCTAATATATAAATTACATTTCTACTTAATCTACTTATTCAGTGTCATACCAAACTACCAAAAATTATTTTATAGAGCTAGAAAAATAATAACAAAAATCATTTGGAAGAACAAAGGTCAAGAATATCAAGGGAATTAGTGAAAAAAAATGCAAAGGAAGGTAGCCTAACCACATCAGACCTAAAATTATATTATAAAATGGCAGTCATCAACCATTTGGTACTGGCTAAGAAATGAGAGGCAGATCAATGGAACAGGTTAGTTACACAAGGCACAATAGTCAGTGACTATGGTAATCTACTATTTGATAAACCAAAGACTCCAGCTTCTATGATAACTCATTATTTGACAAAAATTGCTGGGAAAACTGGAAAATTATGCCAGAAACTAGGGATAGATCAACATCTCACATTTTATACCAAGATATAAACATATATCGACATAAAGGGTAATATTATAAACAAATCAGGAGAGCAAGGGATATTTTACCTGTTACATCTTTGAAGGAGAGAGGAATTTATGACCAAAGAAGAACTAGAGAATATTATGAAATACAAAATGAATAATTTTGATTATATTACATTAAAAAGTTTTTGTGCAAGCAAACCCAATGTAGTCAAGATTAGAAAGGAAGCAGAAATCTAGAAAACAATTTTTACAGCCAGTGTTTCTGATAAAAGGCCTTATTTCTAAAATATATAGAGAACTGAATCAAATTTAAAATACAAGTCATTCTCCAATTAATAAATAATTGAAGGATATGAATAATTTTCAAATGAAAAAATTAAAGCACTTCTAGTCATATGAAAAAAATGCTCTAAATCACTATTGATTAGAGACATGCAAATTAAAACAACACTATGATTCCACCTTATACTTATCAGATTGCTAAGATGACAGGAAAAGAGGATAAATGTTGAAGGGATGTGAGAAACCTGGAATATTATTGGTGGAATTATGAATTGATCCAGCCATTCTGGAGAGCAATTTGGATCTATGCCCAAAGGGCTCACCCTTTGATCTAGCAGGACCATTACTGGGTCTGTATCCCACAGAGATCATAAAAGAGGGACAACAATATATGTAGCAACTCTTTTTGCAGTGGCAAGGAATTGGAAATAAAGTGGATGAATAAATAAATAAAATAATAAAAATAAACTGGAGAATGACTGAATAGATTTTGGTATGTGAATGTAACAGAATATTATTATTCTATCAGAACAGAACAGATGAATAGGTTGATTTCAGAAAAGCCTGGAAAGACTTACATGAACTGATGCTGAGTAAAATGAACAGAACCTGGAGAACACTATACACAGTAACAGCAAGATTATGTGATGATCAACTATGATAGACAGCTCTTCTCAGCAATATAGTGATCCAATGCAATTCCAATAGACTTGGGATGAAAAATGTTATCCATATCCAGAGGGAGAACTATGGAGATAAAATGAAAATATTATTTTCACCATTTGTATAATCTGTACACGTATAACCTATATCAGATTGCTTGTTATCTTGGGGAGGGGGAGGAGAAAACTTAAAATTTTACAAAAATGAATGTTGAAAACAACTTTACATGTAACTGGAAAAATAAAACACTACTGAGGAAAAAAAAAAAAGACCAATAGTCATGCAATTTCTCATCTTCCTTCATACTTTTCCTGGTCTTGGGCTGGAAGCCTGATTTGAATGCAGCAGGAGTTGACCATCTCTATTGCTTATACCTACCAGTTCACCAGGAGCACAGTTGATAGTGGACTATGCCTAGCTTCTATTTTTCCAGCTATGTTGCTAATGTATTTTGAGACCAATAAAACACCCCTTCCAGTCGTCATCGGCACATCTGGGGAAGGGATATCGAGCCTTTTCATGAGGGCACTTGAACTTGCAAAATCTACAAAGCCTTGAACGAGGCTAGAAGATGCTACATTTCCCAAGTGCATATAAGACAAAAGCAACGGCCCTTCTCGTAGCGTAGAGTTGTGATTGAACGGATATAAAGAAAATCCCTCTAGCCATGCAAGCCAACACTCAAGTCTAATAAAGTTGCCCCGAGAACCTAGAGGGTCACTGAAATCCGGTCTTCCTGGTTCCGAGGCTAGCCTGTCTACAATGCCTGGTCTTTTACGGGCTCCAAATAAATGTTTCAGTTCTGTAGGTGACACCGGACACCGGTGGGGCTGTGAGGAAAGGCCGCAGGATCGGGCCCCTCCTCCTGCTCCCTCCCCTTTTCCTTTGCCATCTATCTTTTCCTTCCGGACCCGTTCTCCTCAAGTCGACTGTTCTGTCTCAAACCTCCCCTCCAAAATCCCCTCACCTGACTAGCCCTTTCCCCGAGAACTGACCCAGGGGCCGCCTATTTTCCAAACAGCCTCCAACTTCGGACTAGCCCCTTCCAGCTAGGGCCTTGTTCTAGAGATAGCGAATCACAAGTGAGCTTTCAATCATAATGTTCCAAACTCACTAATCGGAGGCGGCCATTCAAAAATGTCATTCCTCCCTCATAATTTGCTCCACTGGCAGTGAGAGGTTACTTTATACTGCCTCACTATTGGTTAATACTGGAAAGCACCGCGACCCCAATCTCAAAAGCGATTGGACAGCGGCAGACCCGGTTCCCTCTTTTCCATCAATGACACTTCTAGTTGGTGGCTCGCTCGAATCATTGGTTAATTTGTCTTGACGGCAGAGCGAAAAGAGGATGATTTGACCGTCTGCTTCTTTGTTTCCATAGAGACCAGCCAAGCTGCTTCCGTTCCTGGGAGCCGGCCATGTATGCTGCCCAACCTTAAAGTTGTGAGCCCATGTGGCTTTCTGGATTCTGCTTCGTACTGTCAGGCCACTCCACTTATTCATCTTTAGTTCAGGGTGTTCCTTGGGATCCCCCGGAACCTGAGGGAGGGCGGCCCATGAACTCTACTCAGACAGAAACAGACCCCCAGACTGAAGCCCTCCAGGGACTCCCGCTTTAGGGAGCCTAATTAGAGGCCTGTGGTAAATGTAGGATGAAGATACTTTTTTTTTTTTTTTTTTTTTTTAAATCCACAAACCATTTATTTGGAGGAAGGAGAAATGATTATTTTTCTACTGTTGTGGATGGAGGTCGCAAAGGAATGCCCGGGAATCACACATACACAGTGGTGCAGCTGGGGCTGAGAGTCCATGTTCCCTGATGAGAGCTCTTCCCTGGTTGTCATGCTGTGTGAGAACCGACAAGGGGAAGTGAGGTGACCTGAGGCTCCGCTGCAGGCTTTTAGTATAGAAAGTAACCTTAGAGGGAAATAAGGACCAAGAAGAGCCTCCTATGGAAGGTGGAATTTGAGCTTCGGCATGAAGGAAGCCAAGGAAACTAAGAGGCAGAGATGAGAATACAGAATATTCTGAGCTGAGGGCAGGTTGAATGACCTGTGGGTAGTGAATCCCCACCCCTCTCATCTTCAGAGACTCTGAAGCACAGGCCCATACACACTTAACTAAATGTCAACAGCTATGGAGTAAAACCTATCCTCATGAGTTTGGTAGCCTTATAGGTATATACAAGAAAAACCATACCGACTTTACTTAGCCTGCTATGTAGGCCTTAGAGTCTGCATGTTTAGTAGTGTGTAATTAGGGTGATCTCTTTGAAGAGGTGTCCTAGAACCCTATTGAGTAGCATACTTTAAAAATTTGAACCCCCAACAGACTGAAATCTGTCAGGGAACCAGTACACTGAAAGATACTTGTTTAATAAAATCTTGGCTATTGTGGAAGCCTTCTGGTGTAAGCCCATGTGTACCAGGTAAAGTGGTCATTTACCACTAAGACTCTATTTACGCCTTTCTTATCTCTTCCCGGTGGCAAGAAGTTTACATACACAAACTTCAAGGATTTGCTGCTATTTATCCTTTACAGGTAAGCAGCTTGAATTGGTAGCACTTCTAGTTGAATATACCAGGCAGAGGTCTCACATTTCTTGTATGCCTCTAATTTGAGCTAGTAGAACTTGCTTTCATAAGACCTAGAGTTTTATTCTCATATTGTTGTATAAAATCATTATCATATGCTCTCCTAATTATAGATCAATAAATTGGAGGCAGCACTGATTATCTGGTTACAGTATTGGTTAGATGCAAAGCTCTAACTAGTATTTCTCCTTCAATAACAGAATTTAGGCTAAGTTTGGCTTTCTCTTCTGTTGTGGTCACTTTCACTGTTGAAAAATCTTCATTCTGTAACTGAGTTTGAGGTCATTCATCTGTGCAGATATCCAAAATGATCACCACACCTTCATTTAGCCACAGATTAATATATTTTATTTTTTACATTTTTTATTAAAGCTTTTTAATTTTCAAAAGATATGCATGGATAATTTTTCAAAATTAACCCTCACAAAACCATGTGTTCCAATTTTTCCCTTCCTTCCCTCTACCCCCTTCCCTAGAAAGTAAGTAATCCAATATATGTTATACATGGTAAAAATATATGTTAAATCCAACATATGCATACATATTTATACAATTATCTTACTGCACAAGAAAAATCAAATCAAAAAGGAAAAAATGAGGAAGAAAATAAAATGCAAGTAAACAACAATAAAAAGAGTGAAAATACTATGTTGTAATTTGCACTCAGTTTCCACAGTCCTCTTTCTGGGTGTAGATGGCTCTTTAAATCACAAGATCATACTGGTCTGAATCATCTCATTGTTGAAAAGAGCCCTGTTCATCAGAATTGATCACAGTATAATCTTATTGTTGCCATCTACAATGATCTCCTGTTTCTGCTCATTTCACTCAGCATCAGCTCATGTAAGTCCCTTCAGGTCTTTCTGAAATCATACTGCTGATCGTTTCTTATAGAACAATAATATTCCATAACTTTCATATACCATAACTTATTCAGCCATTCTCCACTTGATGGGCATCCACTCAGTTTCCAATTTTTTGCCACTACAAAAAGGGCTGCCACAAACATTTTTGCACATGTAGGTCCCTTTCCCTCCTTTAAGATCTCTTTGGGATATAAGCCCAGTAGAAACATTGTTGGATCAAAGGGTATGCATATTTTGCCACTTTGGGCATAGTTCAAATTGCTCTCCAGAATGGTTGGATCACTTCACAACTCCACCAATAATGTATGTGTCCCAGTTTTCCCACATCCCCTCTAACATTCATCATTATCTTTTCCTGTCATCTTAGCCAGTGTGAGAAGTATGAGATGGTACCTCAGAATTGTCTTAATTTGCATTTCTCTGAACAATAGCGATTAGAGCACTTTTTCATATGACTAGAAATGGTTTCAATTTCTTAATTTGAAAATTGTTTATTCATATTCTTTGACCATTTTTCAATTGAAGAAAGGCTTGACTTCTTAGTTCTCTATATATTTTAGAAATGAGACCTTTATCAGAACTTTTGAATGTAAAAATGTTTTCCCAATTTATTACTTCCCTTCTAATCTTGTCTGCATTAGTTTTGTTTGTACAAAAACTAGATCAATATATTTTAGGTAACACTAATTGCTTTCTCATACTTTTTTGTAGAACTGATTATCTTTTTTAAAAAATTATTTTTTCCATTTATATGTAAAATAACATTTTTGGAGTTACACATGTATATTTATTTTTTACATATTTCCATATTAATCATGTTGGGAGAGAAAAATCAGAACAAAATGGAAAACTACAGAGAAAAAAACAAGAAAAAAAAAGCAAACCATAGCATGTGTTGATTTAGAGTCAGTCTCCACAGTTTTTTTCTCTGGATGCAAATGGTGGTTTCTATCCAAAGTTTATTGTAATTACCTTGGATCACTGAACCCTTGAGAAAAACTAAATCTATCATAATTGATCATCACACAGTCTTGCTGTTGCTGTATACAATGTTTTCCTGGTTCTGGTTGTTTCACTCAGCATCAAGAACTGATGAGCTTTTCCATCTATAGCCACTTCTTCAACATCAGTGCACTTAGAGGCCTGAAAACTTGATTCAAGGTTCTCTCTTGGCCAAGATGACTGCTCAAAGATTTGCATCTGGAATGTATGCTTGCTGCTGGTTGTCCATGATCAATTTGGGAAGGGGAATTCAAAGGTACATTTATTTCCACTGATAACATAATCTTTGGAGGGAAATTGTAAATTCTTGTCTTCACTTTGTTGTGTTAAGTATCTTTTCCCCTGAATTTCAGACTTTCTTCCCCTCATGAGGATTACAGTGACTTCATATACACAAGGACTACAAGACAGGATTTCTGAACCTCTCCAGATGGTAATGTGCTGAACTCATTGTTGGCTAAAGCTTTGACTGTGTCATCCAACTAAGCATTTATAAATATATATTTCAGTTAATTATTGTCCATCTATACTTGGAATTGAGGCCCATATAGTCTTGGAATTTATTAATGCTGACCTATTTTAAAGAATTACAAGTTTGAGAATGGAAAAAATATGTTTTACAATCAGTAAACTGGCAAATTGCCATAATGGCAAATGTGATAGTTTTTATTGCTCTCTTAAGTACAGGATTGCCTCAAAACTGGATAGATTGGTATCAATGTGTAACACAATGTATGGATGCATATATAAGACTTTTTTTTTGCCCCAGTAATCCACAAGAGATTCCTATAGAATAGCCTGATTGGCTTTCCTTTCCTATTTCCATCTGGAGATGATAATTAAACCCATGGGAGCTGATGAGTTCAGCAAAAAAGTGGATATAGAAGCCACCTAGGACAGAGCCATGGGGAACACTCATGAATAAAGGTAGGGCATGGATGATGAACTGGAAAAGGAAATGGAGACATATCAGAAAGGTAGGTGGAGAAGAATGCTATTAAAAAAAAATCCAAGTGGGAGAAAATATTCAAGAAGAGCTAACTTCAACTGTTTTATCATGCATATAGGTCAAGGAAGATAAAGAATGAGAATTGGCCACTGGGTTAAACAAAAGAATACTGATGACTGTGTAAAGATTAGTTTCAGTTCATGAAGTCAAAGATCAGATTTGTAAAAGGCTAGACACGAGAGAGAAGATGGGGGGAAAAGAGCATAGATGACATTTCCTAGGAGTTTGGTTTTAAAAGATGAGAGAGACATAGGACTGTCAAATCAAATTTCTTTAACACTAGAAGGACTTCAGTTTTAGAATACCTCAGAAGATTAAGTTGGATCAATTGCTGCAGCACAATTTTTTTTTTGTTTTATCTTTTAATTCTATAAAATATAAAAATTAAGATTATGAAAACTTTTATTTCAAAATAAAATTATAATAAAATTTTTGTGTCATTTGATGTGTCTGGTTCTTTTATGCTTTAAGATATGTGAGACTTAGATATGTTTTGGTAAAGCACAGAGTCAGTAAATAGGTAGAACCTAAACACTTAAAGAGGGGCAATGACTGAGGAAATAACGTCAGAAAGCTTGGCAGTTTGGCAAGTAATGTGATTAAGGGTACAAGTAGATGGGTTAGCTTTAATGAGAAGGACCACATCTTTGTCAGAATCTGAAGAAAAAGAGAAGAAAATAGGGACTTAATTTCAAAAAAGTTTTAATATGTAAGAGAAGAAGAAACATTTTGTGGTGATAGTTTCTATTTTTTTAGTAAAATATGAGACAGTATTCTGGTTCAGTTTAATTTAGGCCAGTGTTATGATTTAGGCTTGGGATTATAATGCAATAAAGAACTCAAACTGATTATAAAATGAAAAAAGAAGAATTTACTAATAGTGATTTAATAATAGTTTCAAGAAAACTTATATAATATCATGTTCAAAGCTGTTCATCTTTTCTTTGCTTCCTTATAGATTTTCTCTGTAGTATACTTTTTACTTTATTCTTTTTTCCCCCCTTTCTCCTCTCTCTTCCAGCAGAAAGATACAATTAAACATGGATATATCTATATAGCTACACACACAAACATATATGCACATATATATTCACATACACACAACACACACATGAACACACACATAAACACATACATGTACATAGATACCTATAATCATACACACATCCGTATACATCTATATGCTTGTTAGTCCTTTGGTTCTCTGAAGGTTGATAACATTTTCTTTCATAATTCCCAAGTTTTTCCATATTTTTCTAACTCTATCAACTCATCATTTCCTACACCACAATAATACTCCAACCTTATACACTCTAGTCATTGTAATTAATTATTAATAAACAAACAATAAGTTATTAATAAATTAAATTACTACATAATTACTATTAATGGTTATTTCATTGTTTAATTTGGCCGACAGTGTAGTTTTTCTATTTTTCTCTTTTTGATTAAAATCTATTTTAGCTTTAACTTTGTCTGAGATCATAATTATCAAACCTGATTTTTTTTATGTAATTCTACTCCTGATCTTTATTTTATCTTTGTGTCTCAATTTTTCTAGCATTTCCTGAAAGCAATATATTATTGAATTCAAAATTTTAATCTGCTGTCAGTTTCCATTTTATAAGTAAATTAATCCTATTCACATCCTAAGCTATAATTATTTGTATATTTTCCTCCTATTTTTCTCACTAAATTTTGCACCCTATTTCTACCTCCTCTTGCTGTTCTATTTTATTTTTATCCACTATCTTGCTCTAGTATGTTAGGTATTGTACCTAAGGGCAGTGAGTCTTATCTCTATGTTAAGAGTCACACCTCTTTGTTAAGAGCTTTGGTTCGCATTCCTACCACTCTCTTTGTCTATTCAAAGGAGTGTCATAAAGAGCCAGAGAATAGATTTTGGCAGTTCTTTATTCAGGCTTCATCGCCTCCTTTGTTTCCATTGCTGCACCATCATTCCCTTACCACCAGCATTGCTTATATCTTCCCTCCTCTCCTAGCCTCTTCTCATCACCTGAAACCTCCTCCTTGCCTACCTTCTTTCCCCACTCTGTGATCACACCATTTGTCCATATGCCCACACCCAATCATCAGCAATTAAGTTTTATTGAAAGGAAGTATTCAATTTCGGAGGGTCTAATTCTTCTTTCAATAACAGAGCACTTCCTCGAAGCCACTAAGACCACTAAGACCACTTTAAACAGCCATTATCATTATAATGAAACCATTACCAGCAATCTTCAACCAGTTTTGGGGTCTCATGTTTCTCAAGAGAATCACAGACCACACCCTTTGATCCTTAATTCAAGGACAAACTTCTTTTACTGGGGTCCCAAAATCTCCGACCCTGACCCTCGTATTCTTTAACCTATTCATCCTTCCAAAAATCCCTCCCCTATCATCTCCCCCACCCTATTCCTTTGCCCTGTTCTATCTCAATTTAGAAGACTTTTACACACACATACATATGTATGTATATATGTATATATACATACATACATATATATATTTTTTCCTTTTTAACCCATTTCTGAGGAGCATAAGGTTCCAGCACTATCTACCCTCCTCTCCACTAGCTTCCTCTGTACTAATTTTTCTTTTTTATGCTTCATTTGTATAAGGTAATTACTCTTTTTTGTCTTTCCCTATACAATTTTATTTTTTAGAATCATCCTATCATAGTCAGTGTAGCTCAAGCTTTTATTTCAAACTACCCAAATAATGATGACAGTGCTAAAAGTACTGATAATATTTTCATGTATAAGAAATAAACAATTTGATCTTCCTGAGGCCCTTATAATTGGTTTTTAATGTTTACCTTATATTTCTCTTGGATGTTATTTATCATTTTTCTTTTAAGTTCTGCTATTTTTGTCACAAATACCTGAAAATCTTTCAGTTCATTAAGTGTTTGTTGTTTTTCATTCATGATTATAATTAACTTTGCTGAGCAAATTTCCATTGGTTATAACCCCAATTCTTTTGCTCTGCAAAATATAGTATTCTAAGACCTAGTCCTTCAGCATAATAATTGCTAGGTCTTGTATAATCTTTATTGTAGATTCATGATATATTTAACTTGTTTTTTCTTGTTGCTGCTGTTATTTTCTCCTTAATCTGGGAGCTTTGAAACTTGGCTGTGATATTCCAGTATGTTTTTCTCCTGGGATCTCTTTTCGATGATGATTAATGCATTTTTCCTATTTCTGCTTTGCTTGCTTGCTCTAGAACTTCAGAACTATTTTCCTTGATGATTTCTTATAATATTGTATCAAGATTCTTTTTTTAAATCATAATTTTCAGGTAGTATGACTATTCTTATATTATATTATCTTTCCTTGATCTGTTTTCCAAATCAGTTGTTTTCCAGATGAAATGTTTCACATTCTCTTTTATTTTTCATTCCTTTGATTTTGTTTTGTTATTTCATGATATTCTCGAATGTCATTAGCATCCCTTTGCCCAATTCTAATTTTCAAGGAATTGTTTTCTTCCTTAAGCTTTTGACTTGAGGCAGAGTCTATATGATGGAATAAAGGCAGAGACTCTATGAAGCTCTTTCCCAAACCTTTAAATAATTAGTCTGAACAAATTTCAGAGTATCAGAACCCACAAAAAGATGAAGTGAAATAAATTTTCAGTCCAGGACAACTTGTAAGGTTGGCAGGTAAGGTCTGCTGCACAAGAATAAGAATGGACACAGCCGTGTCAGCACAGGCCAGACCCTAGCAGACCAGGAACAGGCCTCAGGGTGACTGAATTACTGACTGCAGTGAATGTTTCCAGATCTCTCAGCCCACAGATATCAAAAATAATGGGTCTGGCTAAGGGGATTGGTCGAGGAGAAGAACTAATGAAATAGAGCATTCTGGTAATTAGACCCATGTTCAATTGTGAAGTTGGGAACTAGGAGGGATAGTTTGGATCTGAGTTCTTTATCCAGACCCTAGACAACTTTAAAAGACTTCAGTACTATCCGTTTCATCCTATTTCATGGCCAGAATTCCTCCATTTTCAGTTGTATAACTGAAAAGTAAGCAGTCCACAAGACAAAAAAGGTGGACCTTTGCTTCAACAATGGCCTCTTCAGGAAGACATGGGAAATTTTCAGGTTCAAAGGAGTTTTTACATTTTATTCTTCCAAAACTGTAGGAAGGAAGTCTCCTGTGAAAAGGACAATCCTACCCCAAGTTAAGAAATATTGTACTGACTTTATAATTTGAAGGAATGTAGATCTTGTTCATTCTTTTCAGTTTTCTTTTGCTTTTCATCAACTTTTCCTTTGCTTAACTCAAGTCAGATTTTCTGATTCCCCTCTATCAGAACCATTTTCCCCTTAAGTAGATAGATACCCTTTATAGATATCAGATGACTTTCACTTTCCCTTTTTCCTTTTCAGTAGTTTCACAGACACACAGACACAGACACAGACATACACACACACGGTATGGATTGCAGAGAGGTAGATTTGGATTCTATGAGGAAAAATTTCCTTATGGTTAGAGCTGTATGAAAGTAGGATGGGCTGGTTCAGCATGGAATTAGATCCCTTCACTTGGAGGTGTTTAAGAAAAGTTTAGATAACCACTTTATTAGGTGTGTGGTAGAAAGAACTCCTATTCAGACAGCTTGTTTTAGATGACCTCTTACTTCTCCTATAACTCAGACCCTGTGATTTCTGTGATGTCCTGCCTTAAGTAATATTTTATTTGTATTTACCTTTGGTTCCACTGTACCCTTTACAAGAGAATTTTGCTTCTATTCTCAGAGAATTTTGAGGTCTGCCTCCATAGTGTCATGAGTGCTACCTGACAAGAAAAATTCCTAGAAGGGAATCATTGTTTAGAGCAGGAATGTGTTAGAGACAATGATTTTAATGCTGCCAAACTATTTAGCTTCTGAATGGCCTGAGAGGAGACGTCAATAGTATTATCTCCCTCCCCTCCACCCATCTGTTAAAAGCAGGATCCAATTAGAAATTTCCTGGTTTTAGAGGATCAGAGAGCAGAATAAAAGGCTCTAGAAGAGGCCATTTTAAGGATTCAGCCTCCCATCTTAGGAAGCAGGTATCTTGGACCCATGTGGCATATTGCAGTAATGTCTGTCACGGCAGCAGAGTATTTCAACCCTCTTTCTTTTGCAGGTTGTGTCCTCATTCATACAGTTTGGCATACAGGTCAGTTTTGAGTAATGATACCGAGCCTCACCTGAGGAGTGAGAGAAAAAGATTCAGAGCTGCTGCCTCCTCCCAATACCTACCCGATAATAGCATCCCACTCAGACTCTCTGTCTTTGTAACTCCAAAGTGAACTCTGGTCCCTATGGATGACACTAGGAACGCTTCCCCTTCAGGGAACCTAGGATACACAGAAATCCACCCACGTATTTCCCTCTCTTACCTCACAGTACACCTGCCAGTGCCTCTGGGGCACAGAGAATGGGATCCACATTAAGGGAGATGCACGATTATTTCTCCTCCCCTCCCCTCTGGATATCCCATGTACCTGAATTTTGAATTACAAAGACGTTCTTGGTGACACAGTGCTCACCAACCGATGCTGCGCAGCTCTTCATGCCAGTGTAACAAAACCCCATGTGGAAAACAGTACATAGGTTGCATTTCTTGTCTGCTTCTATTGGGGCAGAGAGCAGGGCTCTGAGACTGCTCCCGTGGAAGGCTGGTTTTAATTCCTCCCCTTCAGAACATACCCTGCTTTGGAGGCCTTGTGCTCAGAAAGAGGACGTGGGGTTTGGGGTAAGAGTGAAGAGGGACAAAGGAGAAAACAGGACTCTTTCAGTTCCTGCCTGGCCTCTGCCCAAGGGGAATCTTTTTCTCCACAGAGGAGGGGAACTTCTAGAAGAGACCAGAGCTGAGAGAGGACACCCAGGGATTTGTAGGTTGGAGCACAAAGGTATAATTACAAAGGAGTAATGAGAGGTCATTTGTGAGCATAGCCAGCACCTTTCAGAAGGAAGCCACTTAAAATGTTCTTCAACATGTATTTAAGTTGTTTCAGTTGTGCCTGATTCTTTGTGACCACATTTGGGATTTTTTTTGGCAAAGATACTAGAGGTGTTTTCCATGTCCTTCTCCAGCTCATTTGACAGATGAGGAACTGATACAAACAGGCTTAAGTGATCTTCCCAGGATCACACAGCTAGTAAATGTCTGAGGCTGGATTTGAACTCAGGAAGGAGTCTTCCTGGCCTCAGCCTGGTAGTCCATCCACTGCCCCACCCAGCTGCCCTTGCTGAACGTATGAATGGATAATGAAAGAAGGGGTTTCCTTAGTATCTCTTAGCTGTCATTAAGTGACCTTTTCCCCACTAAGCCTTTGCAGATGAGGGTGCTGGCATTACCTTGTTTTGTTAAAATTCCTCCTGTAGAAAAAGAGAAAAGAATATCCCTGGAACATCCCACTCTTGAACCCTTCATTGCTGCCACAAGTACCAAGACTGGAGCCTCAAATCTTTCTTTTTCCATACCCTGGGAACTTACCCTCAGCCAGGCAAAGAAAGGTAAATAGGTTGAGCAGGAACAACTTGTCCATCTTGATTCTCAATGAACAAAGCACTAGTGGGTGGGAAGTTTTTGCTTTGTATACTTCCTGTTGTAGCCATCTGCCTGCTGGAATTTAGCCTAAGCCAAGGATTGGGAGAAAACCAGCAGCAGTTCAAGTTAGAGGCAGGGCTAGGCCCTGGCAGAATTGTGAATCAGGTGAATCAACAACCAATCATTTACTGAGTACCTATTATGTGTCATATCATCCCTCAGCCAGCAGAACAATTCCTATGAAGAAGAGGTCTGCCATCCTGCCACCACCAATATCAATTGCTCTGAATGGGCAGATAATCCCAAGAACCCCTGGAAGAGCAATGTGCCCTTCTCTTCCCTCATATCACAACTTCCAGCCTGCTCCAGCAGCCATCAAGCAGGGAAGCAGCCTTTTAGGAGATGTAACCCGGCAACTGATCCTGCAAGTGTTGTAGCATAGACCTAGGCACCAAAGCGCTCAGAAAGAAATGTACTGGGGTACTATCCCTCTAGCAGCAGGGATGTCTGCTTTAGAGGAAGCTGTCGTTTCAGAGATCTTGGAACAGGTCTTGAAGGGTTCCAGGTGACTCAGATCTGCTGCTTGTTACCTAGATAACCTTAGGCAAATGACACAGTCTCTATTTTTCTGCTTCTCTCATCTGAATGAAATATTTACTAAGCCTTTGCTATGCACAAAACATGGAGAATACAAAGATACAGGAGAGTTCCTACTCTCAAGGAGCTCACATTCTAATGCAGAAGACAACATGTAATGGAAGGTTTCAGTTGCAAGATAGATGAATCATGGATCATTTTATATGTATCATTTATATATATATATATATATATCACTTTATACATACTTCTATTTATCAGTTCTTCCTTGGATGCAGATAGGAACTGAGGAATGACTTGCATTCTTATAGATTTGACAAAGTTCTTTATATATTTTAAATATTAGACATTTATCTGAGAAACTGTCTATGAAATTCCCCCCTCCCCCCAATTTACTGATCTCGGCTATTTTGTTTTATTTGTACAAACCATTTTTAATTTATGTAATGCAAATGATCCATTGTATACCTCACACTACTCTGTCTTTTGTTTAATTATAAATTGTTTGCCTATCCATATGTTTAATGGGTAGCATGTTCTATGTTCTGCAATTTTTTTTATAAATCTCTTTATGATTAGATAAATTTTCTTAGAAATCTCTATATCTAGATCATGTATCCATTTTGGCATTATCTTGGTAAATGATATAAGATTTTAGTCTTCCTGCCTCTTCTTTAACATCATTTTCACTGAGAAAATAATTTCAGTTTCTACTATTGAACTCATCTGACATTGCCAAGGATTTTGGTGATAAGAACTTTGTTTTCTGGGTCTTCAGAAGCAACACCAGCAGAAGTTATTTATACTCACATAGATGCTCTGTGCTGGAAGCATTGAGGGCTCTTGGCTTCAGTGTCCTATGCTGTTCTGTTCTCATCAGTGTCTGAGGGGAGATGATGGCCAGGGTAGTAGTGATGGCCTGCCCTGCCCTGCATATGCTGCTTGCCTCTTGGCTCTCCATTGGGGTGTCCTGGGTCGGGCTGACTTGCCTGCTCTGTAGGAAATGGTTGGTTGGCAGTTGGTGGATATGGCTGCCACTCCTTTCAATAAAAAAAGCGTGAGGAAAATCTGATTGAGGTGATCTGAATTCATCAAGGATAGAGAGGCAGGGATTCTTTATTTATCTTGGATCATAACTTCCCAAGTATTACTTTTATTCTGTCATTGTTTTGTTAATTAAGAAATAAATTGCTTTGGTCCATAGTGTAACAGGCTACAACTTTTTTGTTCAATTAGGGAAGCATTTCGGGAACAAAATATAGTTCTATTTGATATCTATGCCCACCATCTCTCTCAGATGAAAACAGGAGTTGAAGGCTTTACAACCATACGGAATATTTTACTAATGGTAATCATCAAAAAAATTCTAGCTAACCTTCCTTCACTAGAGATCGTAGTCTTGTGGATGGCAAAATATCACTTAAATCTTTCTTCTTGTGGCTGTGGTTGCCTCCAACTCTGGGACCTTTCTGTTGTGGAGTTTTCAGTTCCTCGTCACAAATGCCAGAATATCCCTTACACTGAACCTTCCTCACCAGGGCAGCTATTGAATCCCCTCAAGACTCACTGTCCCTCTATGCTCCTTTCTACTGCTATAGAGCCTGCTGGGAAACTCAGAATTACTTCTCTAGACCTCAGTCTTCCTATTTGTGAGTTGGAGTTGGACTAAATTGTCTAATTTTCAGCTAAGGAGGTCATTTCCAGTTTTCTATCCTATAAGCTTCATGAAATATCTCTCTTGTAGGGTTTGTTCAAACAACCAACTTATCCCTTTAGGTACCCTTAATTCTGTTTCAAGGTAAAGGAAAAATTGTAGGGTGTCCAAATTATATTCTATCCTCCCCCCTTTCTCTGGGAGCTAATGTCTCCATTTGGTACTGCTCTTCTTGTTGGGGTGTTTAGGCAAGACTAGTACCTCTGGTTTAATGGCTGCTGAGTCCTTTTCAGGCCTGCTCTCCAACTTTGGTGCCTACCACCCAACTCTCATCTGTGGGTCCAAGAAGCCAAAATATGTGCAGTAGCCACACCTTGGTAAACCTATTCAGAAGATGGGCTAAATCAGGTTGAGTGTAACTGAAAGCTCTCAAACTCTTTGAGTTAGGAGTGTATCTACCCCAAGTACGTGAAGACTTCCTCAATAGAATGGGATCCATGGGCTCCTTCATGGAATGGAACAATTTGTTCCAGTGGTCATGAAGGTGTCTGAAGGAGGCGCTGTGAAGTGCTTAGAGCTTGACTAGATTTCAATGACATGAAGGTCATCCACTGCATCCCAAGTTATCACCAGTAGTCTTGACTCTGTCCTGCCAGTGGGACTGTGACAACTGGAAGAGAGAGTGAGGCCATTGACTTTGTGCAACTATGCCTCACTTAAATCCAATTTATATACAAATCAAAAGATAATATCCATACCATTTTACCATTTTTACCTGTCTCAAAAACCTCTAGCAATAGGCAAGTGATGAAGCAGCAGTTGTAGATACAATGGGAGCTACAGTCACAACCCTACACACAGGCAGTCCAGGCCATTGGTTTGTTTTCTCACTGGAAGCGCCCTGGGATTTGGCAGCCCCCCTGGGATTTGGCAGCCCCCTGGGAATCTGAGCAGCCTTTTAGTTCCACACTACTCAACTCCCTGTATAAAGAAGGGGCTAAAAAAAGATGTCTGAAAAATTGTCCCTTTACCCATTCCTTGACCTATGTCAAATCACAAAAAATGTACAAAAACTTCTGCAAAGAAGATGTCACTCACCATTAGTACATGGAATATGCTCATACCTATGGACAGCATGGAACTCAGCACATCTGAAAGATGAATAACTCTTGTTGTAAGGGAACTCAGCAGGCATCATATCTAAACAGCAGCCCTCAGTGAAACAAAGCTGGCAAACAAAGGCCAGCTTACAAAAGCTGGAGCTACATTTAGTGGCCATAGTGAAAGGGAATGCCATCAAGTTTTGTACAGGTTTCACAATCAAAACTAATTTAGTCAATAAGCTTGTATGGCTAAGAAAAGGAGTGAATAGTGGGCTTATGGCAATGTGATTACACTTGGGGGAAAATGCCACGCCATCATCATCAGTGCCTGTGCTTCCATCATGAGGTAAAAAAAATTATGGAGACCTGGAGATCCTCAGTGTGTCCTGAAGGAGACAAGCTTATAATTCGGGGGGGGGGGTTCAATGCTAGAGTAGGAGCAGACCACCAGAGTCCTTGGGAAGAATGGAGGTGGAAATCACAATAGCAATGGTCACTTACTAGTAAAGACTTGCAGCTCATGACTTTCTCATCACTAACACAGTCTTCTATTTACCTAAAGGTAATGAAACATTGTGAATGTACTCTCACAGAAAATAATGGCATTGCAAAGAAAAGAGACAGACAGATATGAGAATGACAAAGGCAATGTGTGGTAGAGTGCTAGACTGATCACAGACTTATCCTCTTCAAGCTAAATATTTGCATTCAACAAAAGAGGTGACCTCAAGGCAAAATGACTACCAGAAAATTTAATGTCAACAAATTAAATCACTTCCCTGAGTGGGAACAGTTCATTGCTTACTTGGAGAGAGAGTTAAGCCAATACATGGTTGGCAACAGTGGAGGAGAAGAAAAGTGGGCAATTTTCAAACATTCTCTTTACTCTGCTGAATAGCTGTCCAGCATGAAATACCCCCATCAAAGAAGACATTATGATCCATGAGCAAAGCAGAATTTAAGTAACTCAAAAGAAACCCCAAATATGCAAATTTAAAGAATTCACCCTGAATGTTCACATGGACTATTTGTACTCGACATATAGAGAATTCTGAGTTCATGTTGGTCTGATCAGTCACTGTAAGAACATTGTAACTTGACTATAACATAGTGATGTCATTTTGGTCCTCTTTTAGAGTGAAGGACAATTACCAATCTTCTTACTGTACCCCAAACAAGATACTGCTTGGAATTCTGTCATTTCTCATCTTTGTCACCTGACTTCTTTTATTCCCTTAAGATCCTAGCTAAAATCTCATTTTCTGCAAGAAGCTTTTTCCAATCCCTCTAAATGTTAGTTTTACCTCTGTTGATTATCTCCTTTTTATTTTATCTGCACTTAGTTGTTCATAGAATTGTGCTGTGGCCAAGTCTTACCAACTTGGGAGCCTTGATTGTTAAATGTTTCTTATGAGCATTTACACCTCAGAAATCAGCAAAACTACAAATCAAGGTTTGAATTATTGTTTTGTTGATTGCCTAGGTTGAAGAAACTTTATTTTTTTTTACCTAGATGTACTATTTTGGGAATTCTCTGGCTGACTTCTCTATCATGCCGTAGAAAACTTCAGTAAGATTACATCAGTCTAGGTACTGCAACTTATTACTCACCTCTGCCTCTCCGATTGTAGAGTAGGATTATGAACTACAACTTCCATTTAAGGATAGAAGCTTAGTTCAGATTTCTCATTTCAAACCTGGATGTACTACTTTGAAACTTCTCTGAGTGACATCTCTACCATGACCATTTTGAGTAATTCTCCTTCTTCCAATTTTATCCCTTCCTTTCCAGCTTCCATATGTGTATTGTATTCCCCATTAGAATGTAAGTTCCTTGTGTGTTTGTAGCCCCAGTGTTTAGTATAGTGTCCAGAAAATAGTAGATGTTTGGTGAATACTTGCAGATTTAACCTGATTCTGGTATTTAACCTTTTTTTTTTTTTTACATCAGTTATCTGAATTTTCAAATAATATAATGATAAGAACTAGAAGATTGCATATTATATGACAATAAGAATCCATTTTGATAGGTTAGAATACTAATAAAATGAAATTTAATAAGGATAGATGTAGAGTTTGACACTTAGATTAAAAAAAATCACTCCCCAAGCACAGCAAAGGGAATACATAACCAGATAATGTTTTTTCTGAAAAATGATCTGTGGGTTTTAGTAAATTGTAAAATTACTATGAGTCGGGGCAGCTAGGTGGTGTAGTGGGTAGAGTATCAGCCCTGAAGCCAGGAGGACCTGAGTTCAAATGTGATCTCAGACACTTAACACTTCCTAGTTGTGTGATCCTGGGTAAGTCACTTAACCCCAATTGCCTCAGGGGAAAAAAAAGCAAAAAAGAAAAAAAAAAGATTAATATGAGTCAACAGAGTGATATGGCAACCAAAAATTCTATCCAAGCAAAGTATTATGTTCACACATTTCATAACACCTTAGAAAGGACATTGTTAAGCTAGAAAATGTCCAGAGAAGGGTGAAATATAAAGTATTTTATATTTTATATATGTGGATTAGTTGAAGAAAGTAAGGACGTTTAGTCTGAAGAGAGGATGATATTTGTCTAAACATTTGAAAAGCTGTCACATGTAAAAGAGATTGGACTTGTATTTCTCAGCCCCCAAAAGAGCCAAGAACAAAGACAAATGGATGGAAATTGCAGCATAAAATTTAGACTTGAAATAGAGAAATGTCTAGAATTATCTAAATGTAGATTGGACTGCTTGAGGAGGTAGTGGGTTTCTTATCACTGTAAATATTTAAAGAAAAGTTGAATGACAACTTTTAGAGGATATTAATGTTCAAGAACAGGTTAGACTAAATGGCCTCTGAACTACCCTTTATCTCTGAGTTTGGTCCTGTAACCCTGACATTAGACATGTACAGAAATTCAGTGAGAATGAAATGTTTTAAAAGGATAATTAAGCTCAATGTGGGGTAAAGCTCAGGCATAAGTAAGAGCCTAAGGGAAAAGGGAAGACCAAAAATGAGAAAGGGTAGGTGTCTTGAAGGGATAAAAAAATAATTCTACACCCTGTCAAGTCACCAGAAGACCTCAGGAAAGAAAGACCTTTGAATGGAAGCTAAGGAAAGAGTACTATGATTCTTCTCAAACTCCATAAAAAAGGCCCAGAAAAAAAAAAAAGAAAATCCATCTGGAAGAACAAAAGATCAAAAATATTAAGGGAATTAATGAAAAGAAAATGCAAAAGCCAGTGGCCTAGCCATAATAGACCTAAAACTATGTAATACAGTGGCAGTCATTAAAACCATTTGATACTGGCTAAGAAATGAGGTGATGGATCAGTGAAATAGGTTAGATATGCAAGATATAACTATGGTAATCTACTGTTTGATAAAACTAAAGGCTCTAGCTTCTGGGATAGGAATTCATGTGACAAAAATTGCTGGGAACACTGGAAAATAGTATGCCAGAAAATTGGCATAGACCTACACCTCACACTTCCATACTAAAATAAGGTCAAAATGAGAACATAACTTAGGTTTAAAGGGTGATAGTATAATAATTTCCTAATAAATTAGGAAAACAAAGGATAGTTTACCTATCAGATCTTTGCAGAATGGAGGAATTTATGACCAAACGAGAAATAGAGAACATATGAAATGCAAAATGGATAATTTAAATTACATTAAATTAAAAATATTTTGTACAAACAAAACCAATGCATCCAAGATTAAAAGGGAAGCAGAAAGCTGGGAAATTTTTTTGTAGCCAATGTTTATGATAAAGGCTTTATTTTTAAAACACACAGAAAACTAATTCAAATTTATAAGAATACAAGTCATTCCCCAATTGATAAATGATCAAAGAATATGAACAATTTTCAGATGAAGAAATTAAAGCCATTTCTAATCATAGGAAAAAAAATCACTAGTTAGAGAAATGTAAATTAAAACAACTCTGAAGTACTACTTCACACCTCTTGGAATTGGCTAAGATGATAGGAAAATATAACAATAAATGTTGAAGGAGTTGTGGGAAAACTGGGACATTAATGCATTGTTGGTGGAGCTGTGAACTGATCCAACCATTCTGGAGAGCAATTTGGAAATATGCCTAAAGGATAATCAAACTGTGCATATTCTTTGATCCAGCAGTACCACTACTCTAGTTGTATCCCAAAGAGATCATAAAGGAGGGAATGAATCCATGTACACAAAAATGTGGATTCCCATCAATTGAGGAAAGGTTAAATAAGTTATGGTATATGAAAGGAATATAAAGGTATAAAAAATAAATAGGCTGATTTTAAAAAAGCCTGGAAAAATTTATAAGAATTGATGTTGAGTGAAACAAGCAGAGCCAGGAAAACATTGTATATGACAGCAACAAGATCGTGTGATGATCAACTATGAAAGACTTGGTTCTTCTCAGCAATTCAGTGACCCAAGGTAATTAATAAACTTTGGGTAAAAAATGCCATGTATCCAGAGAGAGAACTATGGAGATGGAATGTGGATCAATGCATGCTATTTTAACCTTTTTTTTCTTCTGTTTTTTTTTTCTCTCTCATCATATTTTCTTTTTGTTCTGATTTTTCTCTCCCAACATGACTTATATGGAAATATGTAAAAATTGTGCATGTATGACATAAAAAAATTAAAAGCTCATGGATCTTTAAAAGTTTTGCATTTGGACCATTCCCTTCCTATGCAAGATTTCAGTACCAACTATTGCCCTTTGCAGGTCATAGTTTGAATCTAAAACTCCCTTACTCTTACTAGGTTTTTATGAAAGCACCATTTCTTATAGCATAATAATATTCCATCACAACAACATTTCAAACCTCAGGAAACAATGTCCCATAGAAAGTAAAGATCTTGGGACTTTGGGAGGTTATTTCTGGGAAAGGTGGCATTGGTCAAGGGATCAGAGGTCAGGATTGACAACTTCAAATAATTATTCTCATTTTGGTTCTCTTTGAGAAAGGAAAACAACCATGTATGAGATCCCTTACAAAATGACATCATTATATTAGAGTTGAGTTACAGTGTGTCTGACTGTGGCTGATCACTGCATTATAAATCACATTTGGTCATAATTTATAATATTTGTAATATATTGTTGTAATCTCCTAATTAGTATTTTACTTGGGATTTTTGAATCCCAAATTGGTATTCAATTAATGAAATTGGTTTGTAATTTTTTCTCTGATTTTGCTCTTCCTGGTTTAGGTATCGGCATCATAATTTGTTTCATAAAGAGACTTTGGTAGGACTTCTTTGTCTATTATTCCAAATAATTTATTTAACATTGGAATTAATTGATCTTTAAGTGCTTGGTAGGATTCACTTGTTAATCCAACTGATTCTGATGCTTTTTTTCTTATGAAACTCATTTATGGCCTGTTCAGTATTTTTTTCTAAAATAGATCTATTTAGATATTCAACTTCCTCTTCTATTTAGGTAGTTTACATTTTTATAAATATTCTTCTATTTCACGTAAATTGTTATATTTATTTGCATATAATTGGGAAAAATAACTCCTAATAATTGCTTTGATTTTATCTTCATTAGTGGCATGTTTGCCCTTTTCATTTTTAATGCTAAGACTTATTTCCCTTAGTTCAAATCTGACCTCATATGCTTAACAGCTCTGTGACCCTGGTGAAGCCACTTAACCGTATTTACCTCAGTTTTTTCATCTGCAAAATGAACTGGAGAAGGGAATGGCAAACCTCCGTAATATCTTTGCCAAGAACACCCCAGTTCATGAAGTCAGATGCAACTCAATACACCAATAACAGTTAAGAAAGTAATAATTTTTGTTCATTTTGCTAATGATATGGTCAATTATTCTGATAGTTTTCCTAATATTGAACTGTCCTTGCATTCTTGGTATAACACCACTTATCATAATCTATGGTCTTGGTAATATATTGCTATAATCTCTTTGCTGGTGTTTTATTCAAATTATTTGTATCAATATCGATTAGGGAGATTGGTCTGTAATTTTCTTTTTCTATTTTGGTCCTTTCTGGTTTTATGAAAATATTTGTGTTATCAAAAGATTTTGATAGGACTCCTCCTTAGCCTATTTTCTGAAATAGTTTATATGGTATTTGAATTAATTCTTCTTTAAATATTTGGTAGAATTCATTTGTGAATCCATCTGGTTTTGATGCTTTTTTCTTAGGAAGCTCATTTATATTCTGTTCAATTTCTTTTTCTAAGATAGGGTTATCTATGTATTCTATTTCCTCTTCTGTTTATCTGGACAATCTACATTTTTATAAATATTCATCCATTTCACTTAGATTGTCAGATTTATTTATATATATGTGCATGGCAAAATAGCTACCAATAAGTATGTTATTTTCATCTTCATTGAGTGAACTCACTCTTTTAATTTCTGATGCTGGTAATTTGGTTTTCTTTCTTTTTAAAAATAAAATTAACTAATGGTTTATCTATTTTATTGTTTTTTTAAATAAAACTAGCTCCTTGTTTTATTTATTAGTTCAATGGTTCTCTTATGTTCAATTGTATTAATCTCATGATTTTCAGGAGTTCTAAAATCTTTGAAAGTTATCATCCTGTAAATTGTTCTAGTTCTACTCACTCCATTATACATCAGCTCAAAAAAAATCTTTCCAGTTTCCTCTGAGATGGTGCATTTCATCATTTCTTATGGTACAATAATATTCCATTACATTCATATATCAGAATTTGTTTTGCTATTCTCCAATGAGATACTCTTTTTGTTCCCAATTGTTTGCCAACATAGAAAGAGTTGCAATAATTATTTTTGTACATATACATCCTTTTCCCTTTTATTATTTATGGTATAGGTTCCAGGCTCCTTTTTAATGGAAAGAACTTGAAGGGATAGGATGAGAAAATGGTTACAGTAGTGAAGTGACTGTAATCTCAGAAATACTTTTTGAAGGGACAATAATGTTATTGTAATCTCAGAAAAACTGCACTATAGCTCAAAGTTTTCTGGATGATTTAAATTATCGTTAAGTGTATACTTTTTGATTCCAAGATGCCTAACCTTAGCAGTACTGTATCCTACCTTTAGATTATTTTAGGTTACAATTTTATGCCCAGGATATTGACTTCAAGAAGGAATGTCTTAGTTTATGATCCTATGCTTCTTGCTAAGGCTGCCTTCTAAGTTCACTGACTTTGTCAGTTCAAGCCAAGGGTAGGCAAACCAGGGAAAGCTCCATTCATTATGAATTTGAGTTTGTGCCAGATCTAGGGTTTCATGACCTAAATTGAGGCAAAGATCCCAAGTCCAAGGTTTCTAGTCTTTATTTGAAGAATGTCCTACTGGAAGAGTAAGTTAGATTTCTAGAGATTTTCTAGAGATTATTTCCAGTACAATGAGGATTGAGTGGAGCATGCCCAGAGCAACTTTGTCGACTTCCAACCAACTAAGTGAGCTGTCTCAGGAGGACTTGGGCACTTTTAGGATGACAAAACAATCCATTCAATCTCTAGTGGTTCCTTAGTCTAGGGACAATGAAAGTTAAAGAGCTGCATGATTTTGTAAGGGAGACAACTTCGGAATTTCTCTCTTCCTTTGACCATCCCATGTGGCAAGTAGGTCTCCTTCATTAGACCCTATGAAAGGGGTAAGGAGGGCAACATCTGCCTGCAAATGGTAGCTAAAGGGTCTCAGCTAGATGAGTTGAACCTGGTTCTTGGATTTTCTGCTTGGCTTTTTCCACTTTCTTTCCCTGAATATAGTGTTCAAACATCAGTTCTAAGATGGGACCTGCCTTGTCCCTAGACCAAAGAGGTTGCTTTGGAGACAGTCTCCTGAATTAGTGTGTGTAAGATCCTGAATGCCTTGGTCAAAGTTGACTGTATTAAGTATTTCTTTTGTGTAGAATTAATATTTACCTTAAACTTCATTTATATTTTATCTTATCTTTTTACTTCCCACTTTGAGTATTCCTTAGATCTGAGCCCAAATTCAAACATTAAATCACTTTTCCCAGGGCTGTGTTATATGAGATAAAAGGAAAAAAAAAAGACAAAAGTATTTTAATCTTTTTCATTAGAGTCTAGGCTTCCCCTGGATTTAATGTGGTCCATGTACATGATGTCCAAGTCTTCCCTGAGCCCCGCAGCAGTTATGTAGTGTAATAATAGTATAATTCCTACATTACTGACCAGGTGTGGTGGCACATGGCTATAGTCCCTGCTGCTGGTGAGACTGAGGCTAGTGAATTTGCTTGGCTCAAGAGTTCTAAGCTTCAGAAGGGCTAAAGCCAATCCAATATCCACACAAAGTCTGTCACCAATGTGGTCAACTCCAGAAGTGGAGGTCCACAAGGCTACTTGAGAAGCCAACCAGCTCAGATAAGAAAAATGGATCAGGCCAAAGCCTCCATAACCATTAGTATTGGGCTTGGGCTTGTGAGTGGCTACTCTACTTCCAGTTTAGGTGAAGAAAAAAAAAGGCTGTACTGTGATCCTTTGATATTATCAATATGAATATTTCCTGTATTGTTGAAGGTCATAATACCTACTAAGGAACATTTTTTAATAAGGTGGAAGGAATATAACTGATCATTGAATGATCCAAACTTTGCTATTTCTATCTGGGATTTCTTCTCTTTCTAGGTCCAGTCATTCTTTCTTACTTGAACTTAAGTAAGCCACTCCCTAACATGGTAAATTGAATATTGAGACAGAGTACATTGGATAGATTGTGTAGAGACAGAGAGAGAAGGGACCTCAGAGGTCCATCTATTTCAAACCATACTTGAACAGGAATCCCTTCTACAACTTTCCTCCTTAATAGTATTTTAGCCTCAGAATGATATAAGGCTGTTAAGAGAAATCAAGAGCAACAAGGAGAGTTTTGCTTACCAGTGCACACTGTTTTCTGTTTTCAAATGAAATTCTGCAAGAACAAGGACTATTTAACTTTTGCATTTTTTTCTCCAAGGTTTAGCGTAGTGACTGGCATATAATATTTAATTAATAATTACTTAATTTTTTTCTTGCTTCTGTTCACAACTGATTTCCAACTGCCTCCAACTTTGCTCCCCTTCCATTTCCAGCCCTCTTGTGGTATTCTAAGATCTCTACTGCCTTCTATCTTGCCAATGGATGCCAATTGAAATAGTCTGATAAACCCTACAAACCCCTTCTCAGAATAGTGTTTTAATGAATAAAATTAAATACATAGGAACAAAGGAAATATTTTTTGTTGAAACATAGGTGTCAAAAATATTTTTTCCTAAAAAAATCCGTTAAGAACTCTAGTTTTGTGTTATAGATGTACCATTTACAGACAGGAAAACATGATTTATGGTAGAATTTTAGATATTGTTACAGGAGGTGGGGGATGATTTTGTTTTGATGGGGGTATTGAGAATGTCTTCCATGATTCTTTGAACTGCATTATGTAGCATCTTCTCTTCCTACTTACAAAGCTGCCTCTGTTGGCTGGGATAGATGTTGTTCCTCCATCCCTAAGCACCTTTTTTCCTTCTCTTCACAATAGTGTATTTGTGTTAAGGTAACACCTTTGAAGTTATGTGATGCCATAGGAAACTCAAGCTAACTGTATAGATGCAAAGTAGGTCCAAATCAGTGCTATTAAATAATAATTTATTGTGGGAAAAAGTTCAGGTCCTAGAACAAAGGAAATTGGAGTTCTCAGGGGAGTATGAAAGGGAGAATCAGAAGTATATTGCAGATTTTAAGGTAGAAGGATCAGATTTTATAGGAAATGAGCTAGAGAAAAGAGATGTAAGAGGTGAGACAAAGACAGAAGGATGTTGTTAGGGAGTTGTTACTGATGCAGAAATGTGCCCTTTTCTGATCTGGATGCCTGATGTTGGCCAGATCTGAGATCAAGATGGAGCAGAATCCTGTGGGAAGTCGTGACTATAAATATAATTTGTGGGGGACTCAGAGAGTTTGAGGAATACTTGTGACATCAGAGCAGAGCTGAGGGAAGAGATGAAGAACTAAGGTACATTACAAAGTGGTTTGTCCTCGCAGCATTCAAATTGTACCTGTTTACCATGAACATTGAATGTCATGGACCAGCAAAACATCTCACATCCTTGAGCTATGTACTCAAGCTTTCCACCTGTGGATAGGGAGAGAAAAGTCATGGTGAGATCCCCTATGTAGGCCACCAACATAGTTCCTATTAATAGAAAATGAGTGGAAATGGTACATTTCATTGAGATGGTTTAGTATATAGCAGTGAAGTCTAATTTCCTTCATGGAGTTAAATATGTGAAATGGCAGATAGGATTGGTATTAGAAAACTTGGGGGCAATTACTCAGAGGAATCAAAAGGATATGACATTTTTCTATAAAATAGCTAAAGTGGCACAATAGAGTATTGGAATCAGGAAGATCTGAGTTCAAATTTTGCCTCCAACACTTATTAACTTTGTAATCCTGGGTAAATCATTACCCTTTTTCAGTCTCAGTTTTTTTTTCTCTCTAAGATGGGTATGTATAATAGTAGCATATACTTTACAGGTTTTTGTGAAGATCAAAATGAGATAATAGATGCATAACACTTCATTATATAAATGTTATATAAATGCTAGCCATTATTATTATGAAGTTAGGAAGAGAGGAAAGATTCCAGGTCCCCAAGATTCCTTTTCACTTATGTCTAACCTGTCTTTATTTCTAAAAGTCCCAAACCTTTGAAGTCCCATTGTTTCAAAAAAATTAAACTAATATACTGTAATCTAGTGTTACATCACCTTGTGTCCTGTCCTGTAACTTGTTCTTTTATCATGTGTTGTGTGATTCAGTGTCCTATTATTCAATGACACTCAATGACATGAAGTCACCTACTGTCCTTTTATATTGTCTCCTGTAACTTAGTTTTCTGCAAATTATTTGGAATGCTGTGAACTCCATGGCTGAGAGGAACTCCTAATGACATTATATTTTTTGGCTCCATTGTGCTTCTTGAGCAGCTAGGTGGCACAGTGGATAGAATGCTGAACTTGGAGTCAGGAAGACCTGAATTAAAACCTGACCTCAGACACTTAACTAACTGCATGGTCTTGTAAGTCATTTAGCCCTGTTTGTCTCAATTTCCTCATCTGTAAAACTGAGCTGAATAAGGAAATGGCAAATCACTTCAGTACCTTTGCCAATTAAAAAACCCCAAATTGGGTCACAAAGAGTCAAACAAACTGAAAATGATTGAACAGCAACAAAATTAGTGCTCCTTAGTGGATGCTTTCTGGTTCTAATGAATTCTAAAGCTTTTTATGCAAGACTCCCTATCTTTTTAGTCTTCTTGCACCTTGATCCAGTGTTACTGGCCTCTTTCTCTGAACAAGATACTCCATCTCTTGGTTCTTGGCATTTTCATTGCCTATTTTTTTTTTTTTTTACCTAGAATGTTCTCCTTCCTCCTCTCTGCTTATTGGCTTCTGTGTTTCCTTTCGTGTACCAGCTAACATTTCATCTTCTACAGAAGTCTTTCCAGATTTCACATAATTCTAATGCTTTCCTTCTGTTAAATTATTTGTCACATAGCTTGTTTCTTCATGGTTGTTTCATGTTGTGTTTTCCATTAGATTTTGAGTTTCTTGTGAGTAGGGCCTGTCTTTGCTTTTATTTGCATTTCCAATGTTTAGCATAGTGTCTGTACATGGTAGGCTTTTGATAAATGTTTCCTGACTGACTGCTAAATCAATGCTTTTGGACAGTGTTTTTTGCTCCTGTACTAGTACAGAAACCCTGTCTTCATTTTACAGAAGACCTAGACACCTTTTCAAACCTTCTAAACCTGTTCATCACTCCATTGGAAAAATACATCCTTTTATATGCATGTGAACTGCAATATGGATTTCCTTTGGGGCTCAGTTTCCTTGGAAGTATCACCATGGCTGGTTCAGTATCCCATTCCTTTTGCCACTAACTCTTCAAAACCAAACATATCTTTACTTAATTATCTGCTCAGACAAGAAGAGCCTCCTAGGAATTCTCAGCCCTGGAGTTAGCTCCACATACCTTGATAGACTTTCTTTGTCATGCACACTTGGGAGAATTTGGGGAAGCAGACACCCTCACCATTCAGACATTTCCCTTCCTTGTTCATATAATCACATTTGTTACATTTCATTTTTACTGTTGAAAAGATAAAGACAAAAAATGGTGAGATCCTACTGGACAAGATGTACAGCTTGAGAACATATATAACACATCTGGTCAGTGATCAAAAGGAAAAGGTGTTGTAGAGCAAGGCAATGAAGAACTAATGGTTTGAATGAAACTTTAAAAAAATTACTTATGGAATAATATAATCATAGATTTAGAGCAGGAATAGATTACAGAGGTTATTTAGGCCAATCCTCTCCTTTTATGTATGAGGAAACTGAGACCCAGAAAGTTAAGAGACTTACTTAAGGCCATATAAGTAGTAGTTAAGAGAACTAGGATTTAAACCTATGCCATCTGACTCTTAACCCAAAGAACTTTCTACTGGCTTTTTATTGTTAGAGGTAAAGAGGTAGCCTATGACCCAATAATTCTCTTTCTTTTAGGCTTTCATTTGGAATTGAAAGATTTTTTTTTCTGGCTTTCCTGAAAGAGTTTATTGATCTTTGCAGTTTCTATTTGGATGACTCTTAAATCTACGCGTCTCATTATGATCTCATACAAGTTCAGTTGTCAGTCTTCAGCTACCTATTGAACATTTGTACTTATATATCCTACTAACACTTCAAATTGTAACGAAATCTAAAATCATTATTTTTCTTTTAAATTAAAATTTATTTAAAAAATAAACGAAAATCGACCTTATTTCCTTACCAGCACCTCCTTTCCCTATTGAAAAAGAAAATCAAAATTATTTTTATGAGTTAGTATAGTCAAGGAAAATGTAGCCCCAAAATATTGGCTATATTAAAACAAATTTTATTCTGTATTCTGAGTCTATGATCTCCTAGTCAGGAAGTATTTAGAATGATTTATTATGGAATTTCAAGAATTATGGCTGGTCAGTGTCTTTCAAAATTATTATTATTTTTAATAAAATTATCATTGTTCTATAAATTGTTATCCTACTTCTGTTCACTTTGCTTTTCATTAATAGGTTTCTCAGAAAGTCACTCATTCATTGTTTTTAATAGTTATATTGATATATTTTGCTTTTAGATTACAAATACTTACTTCTACTCAGTGAGAGGTTGCATTAGTAAAGTTACTTAGTGAGAGGTTTCCTGTAATGAAAAATAACAATTACATAAAACTAGTATTATAGTGACCTCATCTGAACGTACATGTTGGATCTTTGGGTATGTTGAAGAGAATAAAGTCTAAGAGAACTGGAATGGACTAAGATTTTTTTAATAAATGCCATAAGAAGCTTGAGGAAGGATTTAAAAAAAAAAGGTTTGAAATAGTTACTGTGTTGAGTAAAATGGTGAATTCACTAGGCAGACATAAAAAAAAAATTGTTTGCTACAATCAAGGCTCAATTTAGATTATGTAATATTAGTTTATAGTGGACCCAATCAATACAGTTTCATGCTTTTCTCCATCTCCATTCAGTAGCACAAGAATAGGAGTGAAATCAGAAGATTATAGAAATAATCTTGGGGCAGTTATGTAGTGAGCCTAGAATTAGGAAGACTCAACTCCTTGAATTCAAATCTGACCTCAGACACTTGCTAGCTGTTTGCCTCTGGGCAAGTCACTTAATCTTGTTTGCCTCACTTTTCTCACCTATAAAATGACCTTGAAAAGGAAATGGCAAGCCACTCCAGTATCTGTGTCAAGAAATCCCCCAAAGGAAGTTACAGTCAAACATAACTGAAAATGACTAAATAACAAAGGGATCAATTTAATATTAGTGTTTCAACTCACGATTTGCAACAAATATTACAAGAATTTGAGAGTATAGGATAGTGTAGAGTTGAATTGATTCACTAAGTTTTTTTTTTCCCTGAGGCAATTGGGGTTAAATGACTTGCCCAGGGTCACACAGCTAGGAAGTATTAAGTGTCTGAGACCAAATTTGAACTCAGAAGCTTCTGACTTCAGGGCTGGTGCTCTATCCACTGGGCCACCTAGCTGCCCCCACTAAGTTTTTAAGATAGGAATGTGCTGCTAGGATAGAGGGGATGGTTTGAGAAAGAATAGAGGGAGTAGAGATAGATCACAGTTAAGACAAGAATAGGGTTAGAGGATTCAAGACAGAAGGAAAAATGGAATGATAAAATATTATACTTAGATAAACAGAGTCTGGAATTCACAAACTTGGAAGTAGAACAATTGTAGGTGATGTAAAAATCAAGGAATAGTCATCTTTTTGTGTACTGGGAGTTAGAATGGAGGACTAGGTCTTGAGGCTGAGTAGAATGAAGCTGAAGTCCTTTAGTAAGAGGACAGAAATTAAGGTAGAAAGACTATGTGACCCAGGCACTGAAATAATTGAGGAAGGAAGGATAATGTCTTGGGACTTTGTAGATTATATTTACTAAAATCAATATGGGGTTTATCTCTATTCTGCTTCACTGAAAGTGAATCTTAGAATAGGGGTACTCAGAGAGAGAGAGTAGTTTGGTATAAAAGAATGCTTAACTCAGTGTCTAAGACAAGGTTTGAATGTTGGCTTTGTAAATTATTACTTGAGGTGAGACATTTAATTTCTCTGAGCTTAGTTTTTCTATCTGGTAAAACAAAGGGGTTGGATTAGAGGACCTTTAAATTTCCTTCTACCTCTCAATCTATGATACTGTGATAAAAGGAGGTTATGTTAATCATCCATTATGGTCAGCACCATTCATTTAGAACTCTGCAGTTTTTCCATCATCATCTCTGAACTTGTCTATGACATCTCTATTGAGTCTTCCCCTCAAGTCACAGTCCCAATTTCCATTGATATTCCTTAAGATTTCTTACCTCAAATCCTACTATCCTGGCCATTTTTTCTAACATCTGCTTTTTTCCTTTCTCTCTCCTTTTCTCCCTTCCTTGATTCTTTTGACTAAACTCAAAGGACTGAGTCATGGGTCCTCCAAATCCAGTCAATTTGGGGCTCAATCTTAGCATCTTATGTGGATGACAATAGTTTGTGTTTTAAAAAAAAGGAAGAACAATTCATATTGCAATAATGACAAGAAAATAAATACTGAAAGACAAAATAAATTTTATCAAAATGCTGACCATATGTAACTTCAAAGAACTGATGATTCTCAAGAGAGGTTAGTCTCCTAATTCTAGACATTCTTTGATACTTTCCTTGTCCTTATCTGTTTTCTTCCTTACCAACCAGTTAAGGTCTACCAATATTGCACTTACTCTGGCGTTTGTCATCTTGTGGTGCTTTGTTCAAAGGAGATTGAAAAAATCACAGATGGGGTCACTTGAATTCTATTGCTTTGAAATTTTTCTCTAATTTATCCATTCCCTAAATATTGACCCTCAGACACTGGTTTTATCTTCTCTAACAGTGTCATAAATCTACTACTAACTAGATATATGTCTATAGGCAAGTTATTTAACCTCTCTGGATCTCAGTTTCTTCAACTATAAAATAAATGGGCACTGTGAGATACCTAATGTCCCTTACAGATTTAAATCTATGATCCTGTGATGTTTATTTTTTGGTGGGAGAAGGGTAAGGAAGGAAAACTGATAAGATAAGGAATAATTGGAGTTCATATAACTCTGTTAGTGGGAAAGAATGGTGAAGGTAAAAAGATTTTAGGTCTACTTACAGTTTGATTCATCATTGGTTCTATTTAGGGAATCATTTCCCTCTAATTCAGAAATGTTTTGTCCTCGGATATTTTCTAGAAGACAAGAAAGTCAATAAATCTGTATTCGAAAGATATCATAGCATCTGTTGGGCAAATTAGGGTTCAGAAAAGATAAGAACAAAAAAAATTCCTATACCTTATGGATAACACAGATATCAATTAACAATCATTTAATAAGACCTTATTAAATACCAGGCACTGTGCTAAATTCTGAAGATCCAAAGACAAAAAAAATATGAAAGTCTGTTCTCAAGAAACTTACTGCCTATTGAGTAGAGATCATATGATCATAGATTTAGGACTAAAAGTGACTTCTAGAACTCAATTATATTTAAGTCTATTTCTTTACCTGAAAGAAATCTTTCCAGAAGAAATCAGTCCCTGCGGACAGATTGGTGAATGGCTATGTCCCATCAATGAACTTTGAAGTTTATTGTGAGGTCCATCAAAATGGATTTTGAATGGCGTGGCTGCCTCAGAGACATCCCTATAGTCAGCAATAACCCAGGGAAATCCTGCATGTCCTCTCTTTTCCATATTTTTATTTTACTCAGAGAGAAAGGGGGCTTCTTTTCCCATACTACTGTGTGTTAGGGGGATGGGAGCAATCATGAAGAGGTGGAGGCAGAAGACTTGTGGGTGAAAATTGCTATGAAGTGTAACTTTGATAGATTGGGAAAGCTAACATTTATGTAGTTTTTTTTTAAATAATGTATTAGACATTACTAAATGTTTTTTTTTTTTCAAATAGTATCTCTTGAGTCTCAGATTAGCTGTGTAAAGTAGGCATTATTGTTTACCCATATTTACCCACTGAAAAAATTGAGGCAAACAGAAGTTAACTCACTTGCCTAAGGTCACACAATTAGTATGTGACAGGCTGGATTTGAATACAGGCCTTTCTGTCTATAGCCTCAGTACTTTATCCAGTGTACCACCTTGCAGGGTAGCTCTAGTCACTACACAGTACACACAAAATTTAGTGGATAGCTCCAGCAGGTTCAAAATAAGCTTCTTTCCTAGCAGCGCCTGTTTTAGGATTCTGTCACCCAAACCCTTCTCAAATTGAAGTCATAGCAACAGAATTAATGATAAGGAAAAGGCTGAATTAAATGGGAAAGGGGAGAGGAAGGGAAACTTGAATATGTGGAGAGGAAGCATATGGTTTCACATATCCTTGCACAACAGAGAAATAAAAAGTAAAAGGATAAGGTAACTATGGTCTCCATAATAGTCTTGGCTGGAAGTGATGGGGTCCACTAGTGAGTCTTGAAAATCTTTTTTAGGTCCTAGGAACCTCTTGAGATTCCTGACTTCAGCCCCTTTACTATATCTTTGGAGCACATGTAGAGAACTCACCAACTGTTAGGCAAAGCAGGAAGAGGATGAAAAAGATGAACTTGCTCATCCTGTTATAGGGAGTAGAGGAAACAGGGACAGCTGAGTAGATGATATGGCTAAAGCAGCAGTCTTAATTCTCTCCTTCCTGGGCTCCAGCTTTATATACTTCAGCTGAGTGTGACAGCCAATTTAGGTTTAGTAATGTATGATCTCCTTGAGCCCCATGGGGTACCGGAGCAGGAGATCTATGTGATATCAGGGAGTTTTGATCTATGGCCAACAAGTAGTTTGACAGTACCAGAACAGGCAAAAGTAAAAGGGATCAGCTTAAACTAGGTAAAGTGAGAAAGTCGCATCACCTTTACTGGCTGCTCAGAGTCTTTGGGCAAGTCAAACCTAGTGATCGTCAATAAGTAAGGGGGAAAAAAGCAATCTGCTAAAAGAGGGGAGCTGAATAGACATAAAGATTTCACATCATCACTTCTGCCTCTGGAAATCTCAAATCTTCTGTGTTCCATGAAGCTGTAGGAAGCCTCCGAGGACTGCACCTGGCTCCTACTTAGGGATTCGGGGTTAGAGTCCCTTGATGGTTTGTGATTCCAGGAATCAAAATCAATGTCAAATGATTGGTGGATATAATCGTGTAATAGCATGAAAGTAAATCTGTTTCCCAGTATTGCCTCCCTAGTAGCCTGTAATTACAGAATGGATGTTGCCTCAGACAAACTGAGGCCTGGCAAAGACCTAGCTTAAAAGACCAAGGTCCCCCACTGCATTTGGGGCCATCATCAGTTGTCCTGACCTATATCTAGCCACTGGCCTCCAAAGACTCTGAAGGAGAGATTAGTACTGATGACTTTCTATTGTTATATTGTCTCAATCAAATCCAATTCACTTACAAATCAAGAATTAAGACTCCTGATGTTTTGGATTCTCTTCAAGAACAAGGAAAAACTGCAGTTACAAGGAATCCCTAAGGCATTATAATAACCATAATAATATCATTGCTGTTTTTCCTATTTGAAGAGAACCAAAATGATACCACAATGATGGGACTGACGTACAGTGTATCTGGCTGTGGTAGAACTAAGAACACTACCACAGGCTGGGCCCAAATAGCCTTTATGAACATTTGGAATGTCTCTGGATTTGTGCTTCTCACTCTTCTTTTGAGCTACTGCAATTCTGCTTTTCTGATGAAGTACGGTGTCTTTTTTGATGTAGGCATACCTCACTGAATGGTTCTCTCCCATGTCTCACAATCACTATCAAAGCTCTTCAGAGAGACCATGAGAGTGTCCTTGTATCGTTTCTTCTGACCACTGGGTGAGTGCTTGCCTTGTATGAGTTCATTGTAAAACCGTCTTTTAGGCACAGGTACATTTCTCATTCGAGCAATGTAACTGGCCCCTCAGAGTTGTGCTGTATGCAGTAGAGTTTGAGTGCCTGGCAGTCCAGCTTGAGAAAGAACCTCAGTGTCTGGTACTTTATCTTTCCAGGTGATTTTCAGAATTTTCCTAAGATAATTTAAATGGAAGTGGTTCAGTTTTCTGGCATGACATTGGTATATTGTCTAGGTTTCACAGTCAACTTTGAGGTCAGCACAACAATTCTGTACATGAACAGTCTGATATGTTTTTTTTTCCCCACAGTTTCCTTTGAAGCTTCCCAAATACTGAAGTAACTCTGACAATACATATATCAACCTTTTCATCTATATATTTCATCCACATATCCCATCTATATATGGGAAGTATACTGCCAAGGTAAGTAAATTTATCCATAATGTTCAAAATTTTTCTATTTGCTTTAAATGGATAATCCACATATGGATGATGTGGTGCTGGCTGATAGAGCCAGCTTGATGCTCTATCAGGCCAAAATTAATACAAGTAGTAGGAAATCTGTACACTGTTGCATGCCAGCCTCAGAAGCTGATGCACAATCATTTACAGACGAAAGATTACACACTAACTCTCCTTCCACTTTAGTCTTGATTTGTAACTTTTTCAAATTGAATAATTTATCATCAGTATGGTATCTGACTTTGATACTGTTTTTCGTCTTTATTAAAGGCATCTGACAACATTGCTGAAAACATCAAGTTAAAAAGCATGGGAACTAGCACATAGTCCTTTGCTACATTGGTGACTTAGAAAATGTGAGAGCATTTTCCATTGTCCAGAACCTGTGTAAACATACCACGATGAAACTGATATACAATTCTGATGACTTCTCAGTGCAATCAAATTTTGCTAAGACCTTTCACAACCTCTCATGACTGACAGTATCAAAGGCCTTGATCATATCAATGAACATTGTGTACCGAACTCTGTTCTGTTCCTGGCATTTCTCTTGGAGGAATTGTGGGGAGCAAATACCATATTAACCATTCTTTGGTCCTTTCTGGAGTCACAATGGTTCTCAGGCAGATGATTATTTTCCGGATGAAGAATCAGTTGGCTAGAATCCTGCTAGCAATGATTAAGAGACCACTCCCAGTGACAACTATTTCCCTTTCATTTATTGAGTTGAACAATGGAGGTAATCTTGGTTTCTTGAGGGATAACTTCCTCTTGCCACATAATTCCGAAGATTTCAGTCAGCTTTGGAATGAGTAATGATTCCCCTGCTTTCTAGATCTCTATTGGAATGGAATCAACACTAGACCTTTTGCCACATGAGAGAAACATTTAAAATCTTGAAATTTCAGACTAGAGAGGTATTGACTTCCACCTGAGGTAAAAAAAAAATGGTTTATGATTTCAGCTTTGGTTGGTGATGGTCTATTGAGAACACTACGGAAGTGTCCATCCCATCTTTTCAGGATCATATCCTTATTACATATCACTGTGGCCCCATCAGCAGTGAGTAGTTGAGATGGGTTAAATGTCTTTGGCCCAAAAATAGTCTTTAGGGTATTGTAGAAGCACTTCGAATTGTTACTCTCAGGGTGAAACTGAATCTCATCTGACTTCTTTCTGAACCCTGCATCTTTCTAAGCTCTCCTTGAACTTTATTTTTGATGAAATTGCTGCCTTCTTTGAGATGGATGAACAATCCTTCTGGTAAATCCTATGGAGGTCACATTTTTCATTTAGAAACTTCTGAAATTTCCCCATAATTTTCATCAAGATAATCCTGATATTTGTAAGTATTCTTGCCTGAATAAATAAATGTGGTATGATACACCAAATCTCTGAGAGCTGCCCACTTTGTTTCTGATTCACTGTTGCCAACTGTGTGTTGGCTCAACTTTCCCTTCAAGTCAGCAATAAAGAGTTCAATCAGGAAAAAGTGTTCTAAACTGTTAGTATTGAGTCTTTTGACAGTCATCATGCCTTGGGACTTAAGCCTTTTTATGCTTACCTTGTCCAAGCTTATGTAGTCCAGCATTCTCCATCACACGTTGTCTTCATCATTCTTACATCCTATCTGCATCTTCTTTTTACAGAAACAGCAAGGTTTGCTACAAGGGTGCATCTATGCCATTTTTATAAGTTTAGGTAAATGGAAAATAATGTTTATGTTGAGAAAGTCATGAGATGCACAAGTCTTCAATAAAAATAGATTGCTGTGTTTCTTACTCCCAAGGACTCCCTGCTTTGTCTGATAGTCTGTACTTATTCTGGTGTTTAAGTTACCCAGAATTACAAGTTTTTCCTCTTTTATGATGAGGCTCTTCAGGTATTCACAACATTTTTAAAAACTTCTTTAGGTTGTTTAACTTCTTGTCATGGTGGGAACACATGCACTGATGATGGTGTTATGATACTTAAAAATAATAGCTTTTAATGTTCTATATATAAAGATAGTTTTCAACATTCACCCTTGCAAACCTTGAGTTCCAGATTTTTCTCCTTGTCTTCCCCTCATCCTCTCCCCTAGACAGCAAGTAATGCAATATATGTTAAACACATACCATTCTTCTGTACATATTTCCATATTTATTGTGCTGCATAAGAAAAATCAGACCAAAATGGAAAAAAAAATGGCACAATATTTTCTACAAGTGGCAGTCTCATTATCACGAACTTATCATTCATTCCTTTCGGAAGCTGATTGACTAAATTAGATCTGATTGTGAAAACTGTGGTAGCTTCATGGCATCCCTCATCACTCCACTCCACCTTTTTTTGGAGCACCACTCCAGAAAAAATGTGTATTCAGTTCTCGATTCAGTAAGTAAACTGGCCTCCCTTCACCAGCTTTGTTTTTATTCAAGACTGCTATTTGAATGTGTTATGAAGTTCTACTGAAAACAGAGAAGTTTGTCTTTCAGTTCTACTGGATATTCTAACTTGTCCATGAGTGTGCACATATTCCATGTATCAATCGTAAGTGGAATCTTCTTTGCAAAAATGTGTGTACATTTTTTTGTGTGTATTTTGACCCCAGAGTGAGATCCCTGTCTGCTCAGGAAGCAGGGCAGAGTTTGGTGAAGCAGATAATTTTTAGAGCACCCTTCCTGCCCCTTCCTCTTGCCAGGAGGTGAACAGAGTTGCCCTTAAAAAATTGCTCAGGGGCAGCTAGGTGACACAGTGGATAGAGCACCAGCCCTGAAGTCAGGAGGATCTGAGTTCAAATCTGGTCTCAGACCCTTAACACTTCCTGGCTGTGTGACCTTGGGCAAGTCACTTAACCCCAATTGCCTCTGGGGGAAAAAAAAATTGCTCGGATCCCAAAGGACTGCCAAATCCCACTGCTTCTTCAGTCCAGGGAGAAAATGACCCTATAACCTGGGCCTCCTATGTACAGTAGCATTGTGATTACAGTTTCTAGTATATTGACACTTGCCTGGTGTTACAGGACTCCTATATAGGTAAAATAATAAAATAACAAAATAGAATAGAAAAATGGTATGGGTGATGTCTTTTCAGTTGTAAGTTCTCTCTTCCAAATTCATTAAAGTTCAATGGCAATACGAAAATCAAGATAACTGATGATGGCTCAGGATACAGAGGATGACCTTGGTGTCTTCTATGTCTTACTAAGGTGTAAACACTCTACAGCAACTGCTTGCATGACCCATTGAACAAATTGTTTTCATCCATCTGTTCCTGTAGGGAAGTCTTCACATGCTAGTAATAGATACCCCCTAATTAACCTATAGATTTGAGGCCTGCTATAGCCTATTTACTCAGATGGTTTTACTTAGGTATGAAGCATGCTATGTAGCTTCTTATAGCCACAGGTGAGAATTGGGTGGCAGGTAAATAAACACCGCTGGTGGTTGAGCAGCCCTGAAAAGAGCTTGGCAGACCTAACAACAGAGATGCTAGTCTTCCCTGAACACCCCATACATTCCACAATAATAGTAATAGCTAGCATTTGCATAGGATTCTAAGATTTATAAAAGTACCTTATAAATAGTATCTCATTTGATCCTTATAACAACCTTGAGAAGTAAATGCCATAATTATCCCCATTTAACAAATTTATCAAACTGAGATAGGGGTTAAATAACCCCAAGGTCATATAGCTAGTAAGTGATCAGAAAAATGATTTTTGAATTCAAAACTTTTGAATTGAAAACTTTTCTGACTGTAGCCTGACTCTCTATCCACTTTGCTTTTTGTTGTTGTTGTTGTTGTTGAGGCAATTGGGGTTAAGTGACTTGCCCAGGAAGTTTTAAGTGTCTGAGGCCAGATTTGAACTCAGGTCCTCCTGACTTCAGGACTAGTGCTCTATTCACTACCCCATTTAGCTGCCTCTTCTATCCACTTTGCTACATGTAAGAGGAGATAAATGAATCCAGTAAGAAGAGATGAAAGTATGAGCTACATATATACGTACAAATAGAAGAAGCCTATGCATCCCTGTTACCTCTTATATGTGACTTGACTCTGAGAGTCAAGCAGAGAATGAACAAATCCAGAAAAACTGGGAGAACATATTCCATGGAGTTTAGAGAGATGATCTAGATCTGGAGTGAAGGAGGCCAGTATGGACTAGGTGGGGTGGATTTCTTTCTATGAAGGAAACTTCATAAGACATTGCTGTATGAGTTTGTCTCCCAAAATATCTTCAGTAGAGATAATATCCCTTTATGGTGGTAGCATTATAGCCAGGTCTTTGACTTAGGTGTTACTTGTATTATTGGGTTCCTAGACAGATACTAGTAGGGGTAAAAAAAAAAAAAGATTGTTGCTGGTTCTAGGAAGGAGAAAGAAGTGAACATTTTGAGATTTCCAGACTGGGGCATTAATCAAAGGTAAAGGTTCTTCCTTCTATTACATTTTGGTAATTATTATGTATATTGTTTTTCTGTTTCTTTTTACTTCATTTTGCATCAATTCATGTCTTCCTATGCTTCTTTGTATTCATCATAGTTATTATTTCTTACTATACAGTAATATTCCAATGTGTCAATTTATGACAATTTATTTAACCAATCCAAAATCAGTATGACAGATTTATTTGTTGGTTAGTTCCTAAGTTCTTGGTTTGGGAGACTGAACAAGGCCAACAAAATGACTGAGATTTGGTGGGCTAAGACTCATTTTACACATCAGGAAGATATAAACTTGTATGGAAATCTGTGAGCCTGAGGTAAAAATGGTGGAAAGAGTGCTTAGTGCTCATTTTTTACTATAGAAGATAATACCATCTTCCCAGTCCCTTAGGCTCACAATCTACAAATCCTGGACTCTACTCCTCTTATTTGAGCTGTTGTCAGTGCTTATAGATTTCATCTTCGCATTATCTCTTGAATATATTTCCCTTTCTCCTCTGACACTGTCACCACTCTAGTGCAAGCCTTTATCATTTGGACTATTACAGTAGCCTGCTTGTGGATATGTCTGTCTCAGAACTCTTTCTACTCCAATCCATCTTCTATTCAATCACTAAAGTGATCATACTAAAGTGTGGGTCTGACCAGATCACCTCCCTACTCACTTAACTCCAGTGGCTTCCTATTGCCTTCAGGAGCAAATACAAAATGCTCTGGTATCCAAAACGCTCATAGCTTAGTCCCATCCTATCTTTCCATTCTTCTTACACTTTTCTCCCAACACATACTCTGATGAAGTAACGCTAGCCTACTATTCAGCTTTTTGGCTATTCAGTTTCTTGGCTTGGGTCATTTTCTCTGATTTTCCTAAGTCTAGAACTTTTGCTATCCTCCTCTCTGACTTTTGACCTCCTTGATTTTCTTTAGTTGTAACTAAAATCTTCCTTTTTACCGGAATAAAATATGAAATCCAACCCTCTTAATTTTGGTGCCTTCCTTCATTTAATTATTTCTTATTTATCTTACATTTAGCTTGCTTTGCACATACTTATTGGTATATTGTCTCTTCTATTAGATTGTAGACTCCTTGAGGGCAGGAACTGCCTCTTGCCTTTTTTTGTATCTTCAGCACTTTGCAAATGCTTGGCATATAGTAGGCCCTTAATAAATGCTTGATTGATTAAAAAAGTTTCTAAATGTGATCACTGAACTATTGTAGGAAATTTTTAAGGGAATCATGGTTCATTAGAGCATCATTGCCATATGACTGTAGGTGGGCAAATATTCTTCCAGTTTTAAAAATGGAAAAAGTAGTATATCAATTATGAACTAATGACTTTGATTTAGAATCTATAGTAAAATCCTAAAATGAAGTATTTAATTAAAATGTTTAAATATCTATTTTTATCTCTTTTCCAGATTCCTTTCTAACTCTCATGCCCCTTATTTGAGCTGTCAAGGCCTGTGGATTTCATCTTTGCAATATCTCTTGAATATACTGCCCTCTCTCTTTTCATTGAAAAACCCATACCTTTTGAATCAGAGATTTAACTTTTAGTAATATCCTTCCCTATTCAGCCCCCTACCAATGAGGTTAAAGATGGAAAGATCTAATATATACCAAAATGTTAAATGCCAGCACTTTTTGTAGTAGCAAAGAACAAGAAAAAAAGGTAGATGCCCATCAATTGGGGAGTGGCTAATGTAGTACATGAACAAAATTGAATATTATTGCACAGTAAAAAATGATGAATTTGAAGACAGGGAAGCATAGGAAAATAGACAATGCCTGATAAAAAGTGAAGTAAGCAGAACCAAGAAAACAATATGTTTAGCAATTCAAAAATGTAATTTAACAAAATAAAAATAATGCTTTTATTCAATTGTTTTCAGTCATGTTTGATTCTATGACCTCTTTTGGGGTTTTCTTGGTAAAGATACTGAAGTGGTTTGCCATTTTCTTCTTCAGTATATTTTGCAGATGAATAAATTGTGGCAAAGAAAGTTTAAAAAATTAAAAAAAAGAAAGAGGGAAGAAAGCATTTCAACAAAATTTACCAATGTATTATAAGATCTGCATATATGCATGGTTCAACATCTAATGTCTCCTATTTCCTGAGAAAAATCATTTGAGAAATCAGGAATAAGTCTTATAGTTCTGTGAGAATTAAAGGTTAGCAATCAACATAGAGGCACTATTGGTTTGAAAGAATCCACTGGCATCAAGTCAAAAGCAAAAACAGGAAATGCTGAAACATGGAGTCAAAGATCAAGGTCATCATTCTGGAAAATAAGACAAGAACATAAAAGAGAGAGTTGATAACAATCTAATCAGTCAATCTTGCTTGTAACTGTTATCATGCTACAAAGCAATATTCATGACTATCTGCCATTAACAGTGAGCCATTTTTGTACGTAAAATAGACATTAATAAGTTTATATGAATAATATTCATTATACAAATTCTGCAAGGTGTTTTTTAAGGAATAGTGAATTTTAGAAGCAAAATGAGCCCTTAGATTGAAAGTTTTGACATAATCCTATTAGTTTTATTAACCTTGCTAGGAGGTCTTAATGTTACATTTTTCAAATACTATTCAATGATCTTTGCTCCCAATATTTGGATATCCACTAAAGGTTATAGTGTTAATGTCTATTAAAAAATGGAAATATTATTTGGGGCCCAAATTGGTGATTATTATTGGGTAGCATTGTTTTTGGGGCAGCTAGATTGTGCAGTAAATCAACTGGAATTTTCCTGACTTCAAAAAACTGTGTGAGTCTGGGTAAATCACTTAATTTTGTTTGCCACAGTTTATTCCTCTGTAAAATGAATTAGAGAAGGAAATGCCAAACCCACTTTAGTAACTTTACCAAGAAAACCCCCAAAGAGGTACTAAAATAAGGGCTGTTTACAAGAAACATTTAAAAAAGGAGAGATACACACAGATTTAAAATGGAAAGTTGAAGTACAATTTATTTTTCTTCAACTAATGCAGAAAAGGCAGGAGTAGCAGTTTTGTGATCTCAAAGTTATGGCTAAAATGGATTTAATTAAAAGATATATAGATCTATCTATCTATATATAGATATAGTAACTACCTTTTGATAAAAGGCATCATAAACAATGCAGCAATATCAATGCTGAATTTATGTGCACTAAATACTATAGCATCTACATTTTAAAAAGAAAAGTTAAATGAATTACAGATAGAGCACTATAATACTGAAAAAATTTAGTCTTCTATCAGAACTAGATAAATCTAAGCAAAAAATAAATAAGAAAGAAGTCAAGGAAGTGAATAGAATTTCAGGTAAACTAGATAAGATAAATTTCTGAAGAGAAATGAAAGAAAATAGAAAGAAATACACATTTTTCTCAGTGGTTCATGGTCTTTACAAAAACTGATCTTTTCACAGACCCCCCCTCCCCGCCTTTTTTCTGATTCTTCTTTTATAACATGACTAATACAGAAATATATTTAACATGATAGTGCCTATGTAAAATTGTTTGCTGTCTTGGGTAGGGGGAATATAAAGGAAAGAGGAGGAAAAATTTGCAACTCAAAATCTTGCCAAAATGAATGCTGAAAAGTAACCCAACATGTAATTGGGAAAAAATACTATTAAGTGAAAAAAAACAAAGAGAAGAAATATTAGGATGTTAGAAATATTAATAATAAAAGTAAAAAACCCCATAATTTTATCAATAGATATTAAAAAAAAAACTTTTGATAAAGTGCAATATTCATTTCTTTTTTTTTTTTTCTTTTTGCTGAAGCAATTAAGGTTAAGTGACTTGCCCAGGGTCACACAGCTAGGGAATGTTAAGTGTCTGAGACTAGATTTGAACTCAGGTCCTCCTGACTTCAGGGCTGGTGCTCTATCCACTGCGCCACCTAGCTGCCCTGCAATATTCATTTCTATTAAAAACATTTGATAGTATAGGTAGAAATCGAATTGTTCTTAAATTGATAAAAAAGCATTTATTAAAACCACCAGGAAGCACTATTTATAAAGGGGATAAATTAGAACCCTTCCCAGTAAGATCATATGTGAAACAAGGATATCCATTGCCACCAGTATTATTCAAATTGTATTGGAAATCCTAGCAGTAGCAATAAGAGAAGAAAAGGAAATAGCAGTAATCAGAATATGGAATGATAATAAAACCATATCTTTTTGCAGATAATATGATGATATCCTTTATTTTTTTTATTAAAAGCTTTTTATTTACAAAACACATGAGTGATTTTTCTACATTGACCTTTGCAAAAGCTTTTTTTTGTTGTTCCAAGCTTTTCCCCTCCTTCCCCCCACCCCGCACCCCTAGATGACAGGTAATCTAATACATGCTAAATAGGATAAATTATATGACAAATACAATACATGTATACATATCTATACAGTTATCTTACTGCACAAGAAACATCAGATCTAGAAAGAGAGAAGAAAAAAAAAAACAACCTAAGAAGGAAAACAAAATGCATGTAAATATTCACAGAAAGTGTTAAAATGTGGTGTTGTGGTTCACATTCAGTTCCCTCAGGCCTCTCTCTGGATGTATATGACTATCTTCAGTGCTGAACAATAGGAACTGGTTTGAATCACATCATTGTTGAAGAGAGCCATGTCCATCAGAATTGATCATTGTACAGTCTTGTTGCTGTGTATAATGTTTTCCTGGTTCTGCTCGTTTCACTCAGCATCAGTTCATGCAAGTCTCTCCAGGCCTCTCTGAAATCATCCTGCTGGTCGTTTCTTATAGAACAATAATATTCCATGACATTCATATACCATAATTTATTTAATCATTCTCCAATTGATGGGCATCCTTTCAATTTCCAGTTTCTTGCCACTACAAAAAGGGCTGCCACAAACATTTTTCCACATGTGGGGCCCTTTCCCTCCTTTAAAATCTCTTTGGGATATAAGCCCAATAGAAACACTGCTGGGTCAAAGGGTATGCACAAATTGATAACTCTTTGAGCATAGCTCCAAATTGCTCTCCAGAATGGTTGGATCCATTCACAGTTCCACCAACAATGTATCAGTGTCCCAGTTTTCCCACATCCCCTCCAACATTCATCATTATCTTTTCCTGTCATCTTAGCCAATCTGACAGGTGTGTAGTGGTATCTCAGAGTTGTCTTAATTTCCATTTCTCTGATCAATAGTGATTTGGAGCACCTTTTCATATGACTAGAAATAGTTTTAATTTCATCATCTGAAAATTGTCTGTTCATATCCTTTGACCATTTATTGATTGGAGAATGGCTTGAATTCTTATATATTTGAGTCAATTCTCTATATATTTTAGAAATGGGGCCTTTATCAGAACCTTTGAATGTAAAAATATTTTCCCAATTTATTGCTACCCTTCTAATCTTGTCTGCATTCATTTTGTTTGTACAAAAACTTTTTAACTTGATATAGTCAAACTTATCTATTTTGTGATTAATGATGATCTCTAGTTCTTCTTTGGTCACAAATTCCTTCCCCTTCCACAGGTCTGAGAGGTAAACCATTCTACATTGTTATAATTTGTTTATAATATCATTCTTTATGCCTAGATCATGAATCCATTTTGACCTTATCTTGGTATATGGTGTTAGGTGTGCGTCAATGCCTAGTTTCTTCCATACTAGTTTCCAATTTTCCTAGCAGTTTTTGTCAAATAGTGAGTTTTTGTCCCCAAAACTGGGGTCGATGATATTCTTTAAAATCCTTAAAATTACATTAAGAAGTTAGCTGAAATAATTAATAATTTTAGCAAAGTAGCAGGATATAGTCAATCCACATAAATCATCAGCATTTATATATATCACCAAAAATCCCTGCAAGAAGAGATGGTAAAAGATTTCCCATTTAAAATACTTCCAGACTGTATAAAATACCTGGGAGTGCAACTCCCCCCTCCCCAAAATCCAAGAACTATAGTGGATAGAATTATAAAAACCTTCTTATGAAATAAATCAGATTTAAATAATGGAGAAATATTAACTGTTCATGGTTTGACATTGACATTGACATTGACGACAGATATCCCCTGAATTTCCAATTCTTTACCACTAGAAAAAGTTACTTTAAATATTTTTGTACAAATAGGTTCATTCCTTACCTCTGTGATTTAGACTTTGTAGTGGTATTGCTGGATCAGAGAATATGAAGTTTTACAGTCCTTTGGGCATAGTACCAAATTATTCTGCATAATGGTTGAATCAGTTCACATTAGTGTCTCAATTTTTTATACATCCCCTCTAACATTTATAATTTTCATTTTCTTTCATCTTAGGCAATATGATAGGTTTTAGGTGTTTTTTTAGACCTAAAACAGACCTAAAAAAGACATAAAACAATCAGAATTGTTTTAATTTAGATTACACTAATCAATAGTGATTTAGAGCATTTTTTCATATGGCTATAGATAGCTTTGATTTCTTTATCTGAAAACTGCCTGTGCATATTGTTTGACCATTTATCAAGTGGGAAATCCTTGTATTCTGTAAAAAAAAAATTACTCCTTGGGAGGGAGAAGGGAAGAAATATAAAAGGAAATTTAGGTAATGTAAAAATATGACATTTCTCTTTATACATAGATACATTTATCTATATTTACTGTTTATCAATAGCTTCTATTTCTCTGCCAGTTTCTGTTTCTGCCTTCTGTATCTCTCTTTCTGAAATGCTGAAATTTGAACCTAGGAAATTCATAGGAAAATTATGACTTGCCCAAGGTCACACATAGCTAACTAGTAATTAAGCTGCATGTTCCCAGTTTAGGTCCCTAGACATGCAACTGTATCCTGAAAACACTGGGGCCAATTCTCCTCTCAGGTGTTCAGCCAGAGGACTAGAGGCAGAGGTGGGAGAGGAAATTGCTGATCTTCTCATATTATTATTGGAAGATTCTCTGTTTTTAGGGTGATAAAACCAACAAAAACCCCAACATTTTATTTTCAGATGAAAGTTCCAGTTCTTTTCTTACTCTTTCTTCTGTCTTGAATCTGAGATCTTGTTAAAGGATAGACAAGCTTTTATTAGGCTTTTCAGTCTTGTACTTGTTGGGACATAAGCTTCTAGGGAAATGTAGAAATTGTGGACTCAGGCCACTGGGATTCTTTAGAAAAAGGGAACCTGAAGAGATGGTTCAGTGTCCTAGAAAGAGAACTCCCCATTGCCTAACTGCTTCTACCTCTTTTCTCTGGAGTGTCCTGGTTTGGGCAAAGACGATGGCTAATTTGTAGGTGTCAATTGTGTATATATGAGTATATGCATGAGAACTATTTTTTGTGAAGGTGAAAGAAGAGTGAGGGGTTCATGGTTGATTATAGGACAATGAAAAAGTCTTATTTGCATTCTCTGGCAACAGTACCCAACAACCACAGTACCCATGGAAACAAACACTGTTTTCCAAGATTCTTGTTGGAAATACAGGTAAAATCTTTGTTTCTAGTGGAGGAGATGATCTACTTCTCTCAGAAGGAACCTTGGGAGGAGTCAAGGAGGGTTCCTGGGCCTCATTCTACTTTCAGGATAAAATAGCAGCTTATAATATCTGGGGTCAGCTGGATGGAGCTAGAGTAATAAGATATAATAGATGGGAAGTTTTAGAAGATAGATGTGATGAAGGTAATAAAAGGAACTATGGCTATCACCTCCTCCATTTATCTTTTTTGAACCTCAGTTTCTTTATCTATAATATGGAAAAATAATATTCTCTGTTTCGCAATGTTGTGAGGAAAGCAGACTTACCTAGGTGAAGTACTAGGGACAAAAGAAGGCAAAAACAGTTTTTGCTTTCAAGGAGTGTATAGTCTAAGATGGGAGGGGACAACATTCAAACAACCATATACAAGCAAGATGTAGGCAGAATAAAATAAAATTAATTTCATAAGGAAGGCACTAGCATTAAGGGGGATAGGGAAAAGTTTTGGGTTTCCCCCCCAAAACATGGGAGTTTACCTAGGATTTGAAGGAAGCCAAGGAATCCACGAAATGGAGATGAGGATGGAAAGCATTTGAGGCATGAAGGACAGATAGCAACAATGCACAACTAGTAGATGGAGTGTGTGTGTGTGTGTGTGTGTGTGTGTGTGTGTGTGTGTGTGTGTG
>JAJPUD010000911.1:148411-184865 GCA_023553655.1 Myrmecobius fasciatus
TGTGTGTGTGTGTGTGTGTGTGTGTGTGTGTGTGTGTGTGTGTGTGTTTATGTAAGCCAAGCAGGATTTTATATTTAATCTTGGAGATAATAAGGTACCAATTAATTGCCCAATAAGTTAACTCATCAAATGAGGAGGGGAAAGGTAACATGTGCTTTAGAAAGATCATTTTGATAACTGAGTAAAAAGGATGGACCTGGTAAAAAGATACTTCTAATTGGATTACAAAACAATTATTGAATTGGTCCAGGTATGAGGTGATAAGGGCTAGTACCAGAGTAATGGTCAAAGTAGAAAAGACATTCAAAAGATATTTAGAGGTTGCATGGATAGGACTTGGCAACTGATTGATTATGGGCGAGCAGGTGAGAGAGAATGAAAAATTGAAAGTCATTGCAGACCTCAAATCTAAATGTATCTGTTGTTTCTGAAGTATCATTTCATCTTTATGAGGACACAAGGGACCCAAAAGTTCCACTGAATGAAACAATTTGTGAGATAGGGAAGCTGTACTGTCCTGAATGTGATCTAGGAAAGGAATACATGAAATAGAATCAGGGTACTTGATATTTTTATGTTAGTTTCTTAAATGATCTTCCTATTTCATCCCTTTCCCTTATTTTTACGCTTTTAAGTATTATCAACCTTCTTGGGACTTGCTAATTGTCATGTAGGTATATGTGTTTGGAGAGCTGCCCCAAATACATTGAGGAGCTGGGTAGACGCTTAGCAGTAAGTTTGAGATGACTAGAAACAAATCATGACTCCATGAACACTTTCCCTTTTTTTCTTCCATTTTCATTATGGTCCATAATAAGCATGCCAAAGAATGCTGACTATCTGTTTTCTGTGAATGTAGAGTATAGTGACCAGTCTAAATATAGAATGAGAGTTCTAGAGTAACAGTTCTCAAAGTATTGTCCAAGGTGCCATAGAGGTCCCTGAATCCATTTCAGAAGATCTTCTAGATCAGCATTATTCAAATAATAATAATAGTAAGATGTTATCTGTATGGTAAATAACATCTCTCTCATTAGAGTACTTCTCAAAGATTTGCAACTCAGTCTTAATTTTTTAATCCACTTTCTTCAGTAGTTAGTACTACCCTTTAGTAGTTTCTTTTCTTATATTTATACTTATACACCATTAATCAATCAATCAACAAGCATTTGCATCAACCATCAACTAACTATGGAGATCCAAAGAAAAAGAAAAAATGGTCAATGCCAATGAAAAGCTTGCATTCTAATTGATGAGACAACATATTTAAATCAGAACAAACAGGAGAAATATAGAGTAGATGGAAGGTTATCTTTAATATATATATATATTTAATTTATTTCACTATTTCCTAATTACATGTAATTTTTTAGATTCTTTTAAAAAATATTTTGAGTTTTAAATTTCTCTTTCTCTTTCTCACTTTTCCCCCACCTCTTGTGAAGGTAATCAATATGATAGGTTATATATGTGAAGTAATATGAAATATATTTCCATATTAGCCACACACACATACACACACAAGAAAAGGAAACCAAAAAAAGGGAAATTAAAAAAAATGCTTCAGTCTGCACTCAGAGTCCAATTATTTTTCTGAAAATAGACAAAACTTTTCATCATGGGCCATTTGCAATGGTCTTGTTTCATTGTGTTAATCAGAGTTAATTATTATTATAATATTGCTGTTACTGTGTACAATGTTCTGGTTCTTCTCATTTCTCTTTGTTTATATAAATCTTGATGGAAGCTAGTCTTAAAAAGAGATGGTAATAACAGCTAGGGGGAGTAGGAAAGGCCTCTTAAGAGGCAGTAATGCTTGAGCTCAATATTAAAGAAAGTAAGGGGTTCTAATTCAGAGGTTCATGGAATAGTTACATAGGAAAAAGATAATATAAATTCAGAAATAACATACAAAATCAGAGAGGCAGTAAGGTGCAGTGGATAAAGAATTGGTCTCAAAGTCAAAGAGATCTGGGTTCATATTTTATTTTGGACATACTGGCTGTGTGACCCTGGGCAAATAACCACTCAGGTTAACCAGACTATTCCTTAATAATAAAAGTTGCAAAGAAGGTGCTAATTTTCATTTGTAGAAGTTCCTCTTTGGGAGCTTTCATCACAGATGAAATAATAGATTTGGTCCAAAAAGCAAAATTCAAGAGAAAGATAACTAGAAGTTTTGGAGAAAAAAGTTATTTGTAGTAGTTTCCAAGTATACTATCTTATTTAACTAGAATGACCAGACTGATTCTCTTTGTCCCTAGTCCCCTGAGCACCTGCCTTCAGCATTATCCTAAATGAAAATCTTGTTACTGACAAGCTTCAGCTTGTGCATGATAACATTTATTGGATTGAACAAAGAATAGAAAGAATACTCTCTAAATGAGAGTAATATTAAAAGAATCAATATGGATTCAAGAAATCTATTTTGTAGTAGCTCTGGTGAAGGGGATCAGATGATTTACTGACCTGTTGGCCAGCAGAATGTTACTTTAATACCCAATTTACCTTTTTTAAAAATTTAAAACTAAAAAACTAAATAACATTTTTTCTTACTTAAATACAAAGCAAGAAAAAAATCAAATAGAAAAAGAAAGACAGAAAAAATAAAAAAAAACCCAAACAAACTACAAACCAAAACATTGTCATGTGCCCAGCAGTACATCAGGGAGGATTCAAAATATTTAAAAATAAATTTCCATTTTAAGAAAGCTTATATAATAGAAGACATTGTTTTCATAACTATCCATTTTTTTCTTTGCTTCTTTGTAGGTTTTCTTTTGTTCTTTGCTGTGTATTTTTTATTTTATTCTTTTCTCCTCTTTCATCCTCTCCACATTCCCCAAACAGGCTATTTAAGTGTGGATATACACACACACACACATGCACACATGCATAAATATATGCATATATATATACATACATATACAAACACACATATCAGTTATCTTTAAATTGTACTACTTTGATATCAAACAGTCTTGTTAGTCTAAAGAGTCTACTGGATGGGCAGGTAGACTTTCTTTTACAGTGAAGTGACAGTCCAGCCTTCTATTTATTTCTTATAAGTTAGGGAGGCAATGGAAATGGACTAGTTCAATAAACATTTATTTAAGGAATGGAAGCAAGATAGTGGAGAAAAGGCAGGGACTTACTTGAACTCTTCCCCAAACCCCTCTGAACACTTTTAAATAATGCCCCCAAACAAATTTTGGAACCCAAGAATTCACAAAAGGATGGGAAAATGAATTTTCACCCCAAGACAACTTAGAATATTGATAAGAAAACTGTCATTGGGATGACAGTGCATCTTAGTCCAGTGCAGGTTTCACTAGAACAGATCAAGCCCCAGAAAACCAGAAGCAGGCCTTGGGAGCAAGTGAGTGGCTGCTTCCAGAGTTCTCAGCTCACAAATGGTAAGAGGGTTGGATAGCTGGTCAAAAGGAGATTATAGGGATCTCTTTGCTGGCAGTGGATGGGAGGACTTTGTTGCTTTGCCCATACTTGAATACATATTACACATTTGGGTGACAGTCCCAGGATGAGGAGGAACTAGTAATAGCACAGCAGAGCTTGTTGCCATAAGGGAGCAGGGACTCTGGTCACATAGTTCCAGGGCAGAAAAAAGTGCTTGTGGTTATTCACAAACCAAAGTACAGTCTTAGAGACACCTTTCCTTAGATCAGATTACTTTAGAAGACCTGAAAACTTACACGTCCCTAGAATTATCTCTGAAAATAGCTGTACAAAACCCCTGAAGCTTAGGATAGTATACTTTTAATACTGGAAGCACAGCCCCACTTTAACAGAGAGTTGAAAGTCAAGAAATAGACTGGAGAAATGAACAAACAATAGAAAAAAATCCTGACTATAGAAAGTTACTATGGTGACAAGAAAGGTCAGAACACATTTAGAAGGAGACAACACAGTCAAAACTCCTATATCCCAAACCCCAAAGAATATGAATTAGTCTCAGGCCATGGAAGAGCTCTTTTTGAGCTTAAAAATGAAATGAGAGGTAGGAAAAAAATTGAGAAATGAAAGTAATGTAAGAAAATCATGAAAAAAGAATCAACAGCTTGGTCAAGAAGGCACCAAAAACACTAAAATGTTTTTAAAATGATAGGACAAATTGTAAGAGAGGTACAAAAAATTCAATGAGGAGGATAATACTTTCAAAAAAGAATTATCCAAATAAAAGAAGATATATAAACATAGATTGAAAAGAACTCCTTAAAAAGCAGAATTAGCTAAGTGGAAAAAGAGGCACAAAAATTCACTGAAGAAAAGAGCTCCTTGAATAGAAGAAACAGCAAAATTGAAAAGGAACTCACTGAAGAAAATAATTCCTTAAAAATTAAGACTGAAAAAAAAAAGAAAAATTAAGACTGAGCAAGTGGGAGCTAATGACTTTATGAGACACTGAGAAAAAATAAAACAAAACCAGAAGAGTGAAAAAAAAAGAAGACAATGTGAAATATCTCATTAGGAAAACAATTGATCTGGAAAATAGATCCAGGAGAGATAATTTAAAAATTATTAGAGTACCTGAAAGTCATGAGAAAAAAGTCATAACACTGTGATATTAGAAAAGTTTGGGAGACATAATTTCTGTATAATTTAATCATTTTATTAATGAGGCCATTTCATTTATTAATAAAAGGATGATTATTTGGACTCTCTCAAACAAAAGACAGTCATGGCAGCCAGGTTCACAATTTTTATGCCCCTTGAAGTGTTCCTAGGGAACAATCAACCCTAATTTTAACAATTAATGAGAGGTCTGAGAGTGACATCATCTCACCCTTGGATAAAAAGACTACTTTTATATCCAGACCATCTCAGTCTTGGGCAATTTAGGCAAAAAGGTCTGTCACTGAATGGAAGTCACTTTAGACTAGATATTCCTTGTAAGATTGGATAGAAGAATCTAAATCTTTCCAAATTGTTAGTTATTAGTAATCATTTCTCTTTTAAGAAATTATCAAGGAAAATTGTTCTGATATTTTAGAACCAGAGGGTAAAATAGAAATGGAAAGAATCCATTGCGCATCTCCTAAAAGAAATTACAAAAATGAAAACTTCCAGAAATATTATAATCAAATCCCAAAGCTCCCAAGTCAAGGAGAAATATTTCAAGGATAACAAAAAATATACAGCCAATAATCATCCACCCAGCAAAACTGAATATAATCCTTCAAGGGAAAATGAATATTAGATGAAATAGAGAACTTTCTAGCATTCTGTGAAAAGATCAAAGCTGAATAGAATATTTGATTTTCAAATGTAAAACTTTTTTAAAAATTAAAGCTTTTTATTTACAGAACCTATGAGTGATTTTTCTACATTGACCTTTGCAAAAAAAAAATTGTTCCAAATTTTTCCCCTCCTCCCCCAACCCTCACGCCTAGATGACAAGTTGTCTAATACATGTTAAATATATGACAAATCAAACATAAAGATGTTTGAAGAACATAAGAATGTATGAAGAAACATAAAAATGTAACTAGAAAAGGCAAATCATGAGGGACTTAAATAAAACTAAACTATTTGCATTTCTACATGGGAAGATCATATTTGCCATTCATAAAAACATTCTACTTATTAGGGCAGTTAAAAGGAATATACAGTTATTCCTTTCACACTCAGGGGATTAGAGATATGCCGCCTCTGTGATCTGGAAAATTCACATAAAATTTTTTGATCATTCCTTCATACAAGAAAAGAAGTCTGAATTGTTTTCTTTTTCTTTTGTGGAGTGTTTACATAGCTTATTGTAAAATTTGGGTTAAATATTTGGTCATAGACTCTGTGTTATCATGTGTCACCTGCAGCTTCCATAAAACTTTCCCCCAAATTCTCATTTAATTTCTTTCTTTCTTTTTTTTTTGCAAGGCAATTGGGGTTAAGTGACTACTAGGATCACACAACTAGTAGTATTAAATTTGTGAATATTTGAATATTTGAATTCAGGTCCTCCTGACTCCAGGACTGGTGTTCTATCCATTGTACCACCTAGTTGTCCCCCATTTAATTTCTTATGCCAACCTTTGATATATTGAAAATGAGATGGGGCAAATTGCAATGAAATAGGGATAACTGTATATGGACAGAGGGAACAGAGGGAATTAAATATGATGGGATGATATCTAGAAAAATTAAGGAATGAGAAAAAGAGATATACTGATACAAAGGGAAGGGGAGAGATAGAATGGGGTAAATTATCTTATATAAAAAAAGAAAGAAATCTTTTACAGTGGAGGGGAAGATGAAGAATATGGTAGGAAATAGTCAAACTTTAGTTCTGATAAAGGTCTCATTTCTCAAGTGTACGGAAAACTGACTGAATCAAAGGTATAAAAATTAAGAATCATTCCTTAGTTGAGAAATGATCAAAAGATATGAACAGTCAGTTTTCAGATGAAGTAATCAAGGTTATCTAAGTCATATGAAAAAATGTTCTAAATCACTATTGATGGGGGAAATGAAAATTGAAATAATTCTTTTACATTGCCTAAAAGCCAAAAAAGGAAAATGACAAATGTTGGAGGGGATGTGGAAAATTGAGACACTAATGCATCGTTGATGGAGTTGTGACCTAATTCAACCATTGTGTAAAGCAATTTGGAAATATGCCCAAAGGGCTATAAAACCATGCATACCCAATAACTACTTGATCTGTATTCCAGAAAGATCATAAAAGGGGGAAAGGAATTACATGTACAAAAATATTTAGAGCAGCTCTTTTTGTGGTGTCAAAGAATTGAAAATTGAGATTTTCATTAACTGGGGAACCTGGTTTATGATGAAAAATGTTATCCATCCCCAGAGAAAGAACTGATGGAATCTGACTACATATTGAAGCATTTTAATTTTTTCTATTCTCTTTGGCTTTGTTTATGATTTCTTTTACAATATGACTAATATTGAAAATTGTTTTGTAAGACTACAGTGGATAACCCATATCAAATTGCTTGCCTTCTCAATAAGGAAGTTAGGGAGAAAGAGAATTTGGAACTCAAAAATTTTAAAAATATGTCAAAATTATTTTTGCATGTAATGGGGGAAAAATAAAATACTAAACAAGAAAAAATAAGCATTTATTAAGTATCTACTACATACCAGATATTGTGCTAAGCATTTACAGATACAAATAAATTTTTTATCCTTAAGGAGCTTGCAATATAATGGGTATACAATCCTCAAAAATAAAAATTGAAAGGGAAGTGAGACCCAAGGGGTATCTGCATGATGATCTATGGAGTCAAAACTACGCAACAGAATTGCTGATGATGAAAAGTTACCTGGAAAGTTCAGATCCCTGCCCAGAATCAGTGGACTTGGGTTTGAATTTTTGCTTTGCTACTTACTTCCAGAATACCATAGACAAATCATTTAATTGCTTTAGACTTTAGTTCCCTCATTTAGAAAATGAAGTAGTTGGATTAGATGAACTTTATGGTCAACACAAAATTTATAACCTTCTCAGATGCAAAAAGCACATTAGATTAATATTGTACTTACTACTTATTCTTCCTTCATTTCAATTCAATGTCATGAGAGTATCATCTCAATCCTCAGTCTTAGACCATTTAGTTCAGAAAGAGCAAGTCTTTGAAATCAGGAATCTTATTATCCTCCAGGTAAGTACAAAAAGTATAGTGAAAAGTTAAGTACAGTAAAAAGAGCACTAGGTTTGGAGTAAAAAAAAACCCTAAATTTGGAGTTCAAGGATCTTAGTTCAAATCTCACTTTTGATGCTTTCTATCTGTATCAGTTATTCTCCTTACAACTCAATTTTCTCATCTATAACATGAAGGGCTTGGAATAGTTGGCTTCTGTTTACAGATGAGGAAACAGAGGCTTTAAAAGAGTAGATCATTTGCTCCTGCTTATTCAGGGAAGTCTAAATTTCATGCTGTCCAGAATAGAAATTTAAATTAAAAAATTAAATAAATCCTACTCAAAATATTTAAAATAGGAAATTTATGACTCTGGAGCCTCCACCATGAATCTGGACTTTCTCCTGTTGGTCAGTAAACTCTACATTCATAAGACATAGACTTTCAACATACTGTGGTATCAAAGTTTATTTGGTATAAAAAATATAAAAGAAAAAAAAATGTTAAGGCTTTTTGGTCAAATCCCAACAATCTCACAAAACATTTTACCATATGGTATCACCCATGGATCATGGACAGGATAAAAAGAAGGAGTACTAAGACCATCTTTGAGTTTTAGAATTATATATTAAATGGAAACTGAGGAAGCATGGGGAAGGGAATGCTTTGCCAATGAGATTTTTAATACCATTAATCCTTTCTCACTCCAGAACTACCTCATCTGTGTGAGCTACACCATCTGCATCCTCGGGACTTGTGGAAATGGGGGATACTTTTCTTTGTTCTTTTTTATAGGTTCTTTCAGGGGTAGAATCTTGGACTTTGATAGCAAATGGAAATCAGGGGCCACTAGGGCCTGACAGAATGTAATCCCCAGGATATTTACAGCTGGAAGGAAACTTCTTTTAATAGCTGAGAAAATTAATTTTTGTTAAATAAAAGACTAAAGGTATATGGTGAGGACAGAAACCAGGGGAGACTAGAGCAATAGCCTCAGACCCCAATTTATAATTGTTTTACAGCAGCACAAATAAATGTCTCCTTGAGATGCACTGGTTCCTTTGCCTGGAACTATTAAGGTGTGAAGATGGACAAACTGCTTCTTTCTTGGTCTTGTCTGCTCTGCTATTCAAGTGAGTGAATTAAGGGATGGATATTCTCTGCTTCCCTTTGGAACCTCGCTATAGGTCAGCAGGACAGTGGGGATAGAGAGGTCAGTGTCCCTTCTTAATTCTTAGGGCTCTTTTCCTGGAAATTCTTGGACTTCCTCTAATCAGAGTTCCTTGGGATCTGAGGCTATTTCTCTAGTCTCATCTGAGTTTCTGTCTTCACTATGCCTTTAGTCTTTTATTTAACAAAAATTAATCAAATAAACAAGGCCTTGTGCTAGACAGTGAAGGAGTTTCAGAGGTGAATTAGCCACAGTCCCTGCTCCACAATGTGCTTATAGTTTAGTAAGAGAGATAACAATGATAGGCAAATATTTACTACACAATCATCCTGTGTTGGCTGTCTTAAAGGAAGTAGGTCAAACGCAAGTCAGGTGCAGCATATGATCCCACTTTTCAGCATAGGGGAACAGATTAAAATGCAATTGGGAAATGTTTAACAAAATAAATAAAAATACAATACAACAAGATAATGTTAATTTGTGGATTTCTAAATCAAAATGTGACCTACTGGGATCCCTTTCTATTTGAGTTTGACACCTCTACCCTAAGGAATGAGCTTTGACATCACTACCTTAGAGAATGGAGAATTACAGTAGTTTAAAGGTGGGAGAGAATTCCATTAGAAGACATTTGGAAAATCATTGAAGGCTGTGGTCTTTTCCAAAGCCTGTCTCAAATGGAAGGGAATAACCTTGAAGGAAGAAGATTAAGGTCAGCTTCTCTGATTGGCCTGAAACTTTCTCTCCATCTGGTTTTGCCCTAGGTGACTGGGAGATCTTTCTAATTGGAGGCTAGCATGCTGATGTGTAGTATCTCAAGAATATTAGAGGAGATGGAAGGAATTTTAGAGGCTAATATACAGTGGAAAGAGTATTGTGACTCCTTGCAATGTTCAGTCCACTTTGTGAAGTTTTGGGTAGGGATTAGAAGGCTTGTTAAGTTTTTACAATGGAGTAGGTCGTTTCAATGCTGTGACAATCTGAGGTCTTGCAGCCTTTGACTATGAACTGTAGTCCTTTAGCTAATTTGTCCTTAGAACAAAGGTATATCTTTTTCTAGGGAGGCCCTGGGAAGCTTGATTTGGGTTAAGATAGGGATTTTAAGTGGTTATTGCTGTCATTTTGTCTTTGATAATGAGTCTATTGCAAGTGAGAAGTCTTTTCTTTGTTTTTCTTTTTTTTGCTGAGGCAATTGGGATTAAGTGACTTGCCCAGGGTCACACAGCTACGAAGTGTCTGAGACCAGATTTGAACTCAGGTCCTCCTGACGTCATTCAGGGCCGGTACTCTATCCACTGCACCACCTAGCTGCCCCAATGAGTCTTTTTCAAAAGAAGAGTTCTTTCGCATGACAAAATGAATGGAATATTTCACTCTAAGCTCTTGAGTAGTTCCTGTTGCAGGACTTTTTAAACTTTTTACACTCTTCTCACCTGAGAAATTTTTATGTCACTCCTGATATATAGGTATATAAAATATGTATACAAACCAAACATTTATTGATCCCTATATTCATTTACAACACCCCCTATGAGGTCACAACCCACAGTTCAAGAAGCTGGAAACTGAGCCTCTAGGCTGAGCTTCTCTGATCCCGTCTTTTTTTCACTGTCCAGAGAGGACCTAGAGTTAGGACAGTTTTGTTGCTGGAAGTATATAGGTATCAAATGTAAGAGTGCAGATAGGTAGGTGAATAATGATAATCTTGTTTTATGGACTTGGCTTTATTCTATTCCCCTTCCTACTTGTTGCATGGGAAACAAAAAAATTTCGAATAAAGAAATCAGGGTTTGAAGAGTGGTCTCTAAATGAAGATTGGCTGGGTAGAAGTTAACAATTGGAAATGAAGAAGAGTTGCAAGAAATTTCCAATCCAAAGTCAGAGTGAGCCCTTTAAAGGGAACTAGTCCTAAGTGATCAATACACTGAGATTAAAACATAGATTTAAGTCTCAAGATTTTGATTTTAGACATGTCTTGTTATCTAGAGTGTGGAATATTGTCCTGGAGAGGAAACACCTATTTTGTCCAAGGCTCAGGGAAACATGTAGACTTTCAATGGATTCTATCTAGATTATGGGATAAAAGCTATTAAGCATGTTTTATTTCTAGTCTGATGATAAGGGTGGCAAGATTTTGTTTTTTTCTAAAAGAGTTGCTGTAGCAAAAACTTTTGTCCTTTAAGCTAAAAGAGTGGGGCTGCATCCTTTCTTCCTCCCTTTTTAATCACTACAAAATTATTTGTTTGGTCCTAGACTGATTTCAGCATCATCAGTGGTCTCATGACACTAAATTCCCTCTTATAAAACCTGTACATAAACCAAACCTGTGGGGTGGAATTGTCTACAAGTGTATCCTCTATCTTCAATATCTATAAGCTTACACTCCAACTCTATGTTGTATTGGCTGCCTCCCCGCCTGGTAAACTGCTTATATCTGATTAGTTTTGTAGGCCTCTTGAAAGAACAGCATATTATTATCTTCCTGGGTACACTACCTCCTGGATAGTAGCCTGGACTGTTAGTTATGTGTTCCTACTCCCAACTCTGCAGCATCCTATTTGTAGTTGAATACATTAGGTATGGCTGGTGTTGATGGGAATAGGTACTAGTCAGTGAGGTAGAATGCTCTAGAGGAAAATGTCAGAGAATATAGCAACAAAGAGCCCCCTTCTAGTATCTGTCCCCCTCCAGGATCATTGTATTCTAACAAGTATTCTACCAATCTTTGTTTTTTAGGCTTTGTTAGAATCTTTTCTCCTATCCTGCTCTACAGATTGGTCAAGGCCTTATTATCAAATGGATCACATATGGGAAGTAGGCAAGTAGTTACAATTCAGTTCCAGATTCAGTCCCAACTGGAATTGTGCTTTCCTTTGTAAGAGGCCCTCACTCAGATCTGCTTGATCATTCCTCTAGCTTTAAAATTTTTTTTGGATTGTTGAATTTATTTGTTTATTTGAAACAAATACAAAATACAAAAAAGAAAAAAAATAGAGAAAAAACAGAAAAAGAAAAAAAGGCAGTTATATGTACAGCAGAATTAAAATTATGAGAATAATTTTTCCTCAGTAGCATTTTGTTTTTCCAAATATATGTAAAGATAGTTTTCAACATTCATTTTTGTAAGATTTTGTGTTCCAAACTTTTTGTCCCTCCCTCCCTTACCTTCCCTTTCCCCAAGATAGCAAGCAATCTGATATAGGTTATATGTATAGAGTCCTTTTGAACATATTTCCACATTTGTCATTTGTGCAAGAAAAGGCAGAACAAAAGGGAAAAACAAACTATGAGGAAGACAAAGCTAACAAACAACAACAGTAGGTGAAAATACTATTCCTCAATCCACATTCAGTCTTCATAGTTCTCACTCTGGATGCAGATGGCATTTCACATTCCAAGAGAAAATAAATTTCCATTTCAAGAAAGATTCTATGCTAAATACTACACATTATGTTCAGAGCTATTCATCATTTCTTTTTTCCTTGTAGTTTTTCTTTGGTCTCTGCTGTGCACTTTTTACATTATCTTTTTTCCCTTTTCCTCCCCCACACACCACTTGCCTTCCCAAAGGAGGCTATAATTAAGCATGAATATGTTTGTACATACACACACATGAATATACAGAGATATCTATGATCATTCATATATATATATACATATACATCTATTGGTAATGCTTGCTTGTCTTCTGTTTCTCTGAAGGAAGATAACATCCATTTTAGGTTCAAGTCTTTTCATATTTTTCTTAGTCTACCACCTCATCACTTCTCATACCACAGCAATATTACAACCTTATACTAACTAGTTATTTTAAAAGTCTAAAACATTATTGAATAATGATTGACATATAGGGTAGTTTCCCTGTTTTTCTCTTCATTAAATATATTTTGGCTTTAACTTTTTTTGAGATCAATGATTGCTACTGCTGCTTTGTTTTCTAATAAACTGTACTTCTGATCATTATGTTTGTGTGTATCTCTTATTTCCTATCCCTGCTAATTCCTCTGCTTTACTTCTGATGTGGCTGATGCAGCAAATGATGTAGTGGTAGATACCAAGTGATGTGCTTTAGGAGAAGCACCAAATGTTGGGGTTTGATCATATGAAGAATTCACAATGGCCATTCTCTTTGGCAAAAGGTAGGTTTATTTAGGAGATGAGTTACAGACAAAGTGAAAGAATACAATAGACACCAGGAGTGGTAAATATGAAATAGAGTAAGAGAGCACATAGGAAACGGGGTTTAATAGTTAATGATAGGAAGAGTGAGTTTCCTAGTGGAACTTACAATCAGCCAGGAGAAAGGAAATACCCCAAAAGATTATAGATTAGCATCCTAAAAGGGTTAGTTAGCTGTAAGAAAGAGAAAGACATGGTGGGTGTTGAGAAGAGAGTCACCATGGAGCATGGGGGAAAAGTGAAGGGAAGACACTCTGAAGCAGAGTGTTATGGAGGGCTGATCCAAAGATAGCACGGGTCATAGACAAATTTTACAAGGGAAATTTAACTTCAGGGATATGACTGGGATTTCTGACAGGACATAGCTGTACTGCTTATGACCTCCATAGAGGATGGCCCTCAGAGAGTTAACATAACTTGAATTTCTGACAGGACGACCTCTATGGAAGGTGGGACCATGAAGCTAAACTGATCTCCTACAGAGTCTTTTCCCTGCCTGCCTCGGGGAACAATTCCATCAATGCTCCAGTTCCCTCAGCTAATGGCATCCAGAAAATGAGAACCTCATTACTTTTATCCATTCCCTTGCCTTGCTTTTACTTAACCTACCCTGTCTCCAAAGATCCCTCCCTCATCTTTCCCTTCCTCTTTATCCCATTCCCATTATCTACATACCTTTCTATTAACTCCCATTCTTTCTTCTCCCCCTCATTTCTTTAGAAATTTAGAAGATTTTTATACCTTTGTAGATATATACATATTATTCCTTCTTTCATCTATTCCCACTCTGAGTAGGATTCCAGAATTACCAGCTCTCGTCTCCCATGTAATTTCTGTCATTTCTAGCTCTTTCACCTCATTTGTGTAACATAATTACTCTTTTTACCATCATACTCACCCCTCTCTTCTTATGGTACCAGTCCCTGCCTGGCCCCTGTGGGATCCTGATGATCCTCAGCTTTTCTGGCTGAGGCATGAATCAAAATCATTGTTATCTTTATTCCATTGAAAGGAGGCAAGCTTAAAGAAAATTTTACTTGTAAATGAAAAGAAAGAGTAACATAAACAAGGAACACAAACTTCAGACGGTCAAGTTTCAGCCTCATCTGTGTATATTTGTCCTCCAATTAAGCAGCCAGTTAAGGACCTAAGAGGGAACAGGACTAGGGACCGCCAGGTAGCTCTGTGTGGCAGGAGAAGGTGAGGATAATGCATAGATGGTGGTGAAAATGTGAGATGGGACAAGGAACAGCTCCACTTCTATTGAATAAATGAAAAATGTTTGTTGCATAAAGGTTTTCCACAGCAGAAGATCAGCTCATACATCAAGGAAGTTTTGACGATTGGACGGTGACATTTGTGAGAACATTCCAGTTTAGCATAAGAATAGCTCCATCCTAGGAAGAGAGAAGTATTCACTTTTGGGAAGGGAAATTCAATTCTATTACATTGCTTGAAGTCTATAGACATAAAAAGGAGTGATCCGAGGTGTATCTTGCTTTAATGTCTTCTCTCCTCCCTCTCCATTTACCAGTCAGTTTTACCAAGGGTAGGAAGTCTAGATTCCTATGGTCCCTGTTAATATGACTTAATGGAAAGATAAGTGGGTTTAGATGCAGAAAACTTGGATTCAACTCCTTGCTCTGCCATGGGCTAATCTTTTTGTGACTCAGTTTCCTTACCTATAAAATGACAAGTAATAATACTTACCTTCCAGGATTGTTGGGAGGGGTCCAAAAACTACATAAAGATAAGTTGGTATAACTGTTCTCATCCTCAGATGAGAAATTCCCGTCAACCCCCAGGATAGCCAAAGTCCTTAGGAGCTAACTCAGTCATGGAAACTCCCCCTCCCCTGGGAAAAGAAATTCTGATCAGGGTGTCAGGGGCAGTAGAGACTGGTGCATTGTCTTTCTCACCATTTCCATCATTAGAGAACATATAGAATAGTCGGCTTCTGCATCCTCTGCGGGACTTGGTATTACAGGTACCCTCACCCTTCAGACAGATACCTTTACTATACATTTTGCAGACAGCGCACTGGATTGCTTTCTTTTCCCCAAATCGTAAGAAACTTGCATCTCCATCTTAGAGGAAAGACAGAGTGTGTTACATTATTTCCTTCAGGCCACCCAGTCCCATAAATTCTCTCTCTCTCTCTCTCTCTCTCTCTCTCTCTCTCTCTCTCTCTCTCTCTCTCTCTCTCTCTCTCTCTCCCTGGTTTCAGTCTATAGTAAGGATGATGAACTGCTCAGAAGTGGAGGAAGAATCCTAAAGACCCCAGAGGAAGGGAAGGGATTTGAGGGAAAAAGTGGAGTATTTTCTGTTTTGTCACCTGATTTGAAATTAGTCCAAGGCCTGGACTTGGAAAAGATATGGGAAAGACCCCAGGGGCAGCACCCACAACCCAATGTCCTGGGACTCACCCCCTAAGAAGCAGAGAAGAAAGAGACCCAGCAGGAACAGCCTGATCATCTTATCCCTTGTCTGGTTTATAGAAGGTGAGCCAGTGCAGTTCATTGATACAGTGAGTAGAGGGTGGGGCGGACCATCTGAGAACCCATTGCTACTGACCTACCTCCCAGGAGTGCTTGTTGGGGCAGGGAAAGAAGGCAGGAATAGAAAACACAATCTAAGTGCTTGCTAAACTGCAAAATACAAGCTAAATGCTTGCTAACTGCTTCCCTAGCTGGAATGAAAGTTTTTTAAGGGCAGGGCCCTTGTTTATACCTTTTTATAGAATTTAGGACAGTGCTGAGCACACAGGAAAACATCAATAAATAGTTGTTTCATTCCAGCTAGGGAGGCAGGTGATAGAGGGATTTATAAAATCATACAAAGTACCCTCAAATGTTACAGCTGTAAGGGACATTAGAAATACTTTCTCTTGTCTAGTCTTTTGGTTTTGTAAAGGAGAAATCAAAGTGAGAGACAGTGAAGTTACTTAGCAAGGTAATACAAAAGTCACGTTTCCATAACACATTCACCACAATGTCTCCATAGGAAAAAAAATAACTTTGGGGACAAGTAGAGTTCATGGAGGCAGGTGGGTGGGATTTGACCTGGAAGCTGAAGAATCATGGGCATATGAATATGTAAAGACAAGACTGGGAGCATTCTAAGTAGAGCATCAGACTCTGCTTGGGACTTCAGAGAAGGTGAATATTTGTTGAACTGTAATTTTCACTGACTATTGTGGAGATGAACTTGTGCAGGTTAAAGAATGTGGTCTATGGTTAATAGACCTGGCCCTTCTGATTCCATTTAAGAATTTCTGTGGTTCAGTGGGGGAAATTCTATGTCTCACTTCAGTCCTTCCAAAATGATAAAGGAATTCCAATGCTGGAGGTATTTAAGGGGAGGGAAGAGAAGATGGCATGTGGGCTGTTCCCTCGAGATAGTCTTTATTTTGGACATTTTCTTATTCCATTCAGATTATTTTTTCCTCATATCTACAAAGTTTTAATGTGCTGATCATTCCACAATCCCTCCATTTTTAGTAATTTTTTTCCCCCAATTTGTTGGGTGTGAGATAAAGCCACAAGTTAATTTTGATTTGCATCTTTGTCACTATTAAGTGACTTAGATCATTCTTTTATGTGATTATGAATCCTTATAAATCTTTTGAGAACTGTTTGCTCACAATTATTGACCATTTATCTACTGAAAAAAGACTATTAGTCTAATAATTGCTGTTATATGTATTTATTAATTGTTTAGATATTTCAGATACTAAATCCTTATCTAAGAACTTTGATATAAAGAATTTTTTTACATTACACAATTTCCTTTCTTATTCTATGTAAATTAATTTTGTTTGTGCAGAAACTTTTTCATTTCATATAACCAATGTTATATATTTTACCTTTTATAATTACCTCTATTTTTTTGTTTGATTAAAATATATATCTACTACCCATATCTGTGAAAGGTACATAAGGAAGTTTCTCTTCCCATTTTTAATAGTTTGACATTTCCTATTAAAGATGTATATAGAATGTTTTGTGGATATAGCGTAAAATGCTATTGTAAGCCTAATTTTGGCTGGGCTGCTTTCCACTTTTCCTAGTAGTTTTTAATGAAATAAATTTTTCCTTAGGTAGTTTATATTTGTCACTTTATCAAACACAGGATTGTTGAGTTTGATTGTTTCTAATTCTCTTTTGTCTAGTCTGTTGCATTGTTTTATTTCTATTATATATCAAAGACCTGATGGTTTTAATGGCTGCTGTTTAATAAAAGTGATCTCCTAAAGTCTATTTGCCCCTTCATTTCTACTTTTTTGATAATTTTTTTTGAAATTCCAGATATTTTGTCTTTCAAATGAATTTTGTTATTATTTTATCAATGTCTATAAGGTATTTTTTTTTGGTAATTTATTTGGTATAGTGTTAAAAGCATAAATTAAATTTGTAATTAAATCTTGTCATTTTTGTTATAGAGATATGGCCTAGCTATAAGCACTAAATATTCCTTCAGTTATTTAAGTTGTTCTTTATTTCTTTAAAGAATGCTTTGTAATAGAATCAATGCTAATATTTCCTAGACTTTGGTGATTTATGTCTTGTGTTTTGCTACTATTATATAGAAATACTATTGATTTGTGAGGGCTTATTTTTTTGCCTTCCACTTTGCTGAGATTGTTAATTCTCAATTAGTTTCTTCGTTTATCCCTAGGATTTCCTATGCCATAGAATCTTTAAATATACAATCATATCAGTAAATAGGGATAGTTTTGTTTCTTTTTTTTGAATGTAAAAATATTTTCCCGGTTTATTGCTTCCCTTCTAATCTTGTCTGCATTAGTTTTGTTTGTACAAAAACTTTTTAACTTAATATAATCAAAATTATCTATTTTGTGTTCAATAATGAATTCCAGTTCTTTGATCACAAATTCCTTCCTTCTCCACAAATCTGAGAAGTAAACTCTCTTTTGTTCTGATTTGCTTATATCACTCTTTATGTCTAAATTATGAACCCATTTCGATTTCATCTTGGTATAGGGTGTTAGGTGTGGGTCAATGCCTGGTTTTCTGCCATACTAGTTTCCTATTTTCCCAGCAATTTTTGTCAAATAGGGAGTTTTTATCCCAAAAGCTGGGGTCTGTGGGTTTGTCAAATGGTAGATTACTAGTCATTGACTATTTTGTCCTGTGAATCTAACCTATTCCACTGATCAGCTACTCTATTTCTTAGCCAGTACCAAATAGTTTTAATGACCACTGCTTTGTAATACAGTTTTAGGTCTGGCAAAGCTAGGCCACCTTCATTTGCATTTTTCATTAATTCTTTTGAAATTCTTGACTTATTTGTTCTTCCGATGAACTTTTTTATTATTTTTTCTAAATCTACAAAATAATTTCTTGGGAGTTTGATTGATATGGCACTGAATAAGTAGATTAATTTAGGTAGTATTGTCATTTTTATTATATTCACCCAGCCTATCCATGAGCACTTGATAATTTTCCATTTGATTAGATCTGATTTTATTTGTGTGGAAACTCTTTTGCAGTTGTGTTCATATAGTTCCTGACTTTGCCTTGACAGGTAGACTCCCAAATATTTTAGATAATCTACAGTTATTTTAAATGCTCTTTTAATGTCTTGCTATTGGACTTTGTTGGTAATATATAAAAATGTTTAGAATTGTTTCTAGTAGTTTTTTAGTTCATTCTCTAGGGTTCTCTAAGTATATTATCATATCATCTGCCAAGATTGATAATTTGGTTTCCTCATTATCTACTCTAATTCCTTTAATCTCTTTTTCTTCTCTTATTGCCAAAGCTAGCATTTCTAATACAATATTGAATAGTAATGATGATAGTGGGCAGCCTTGTTTTACTCCTGATCTTAATGAGAATAGTTCTAGTTTGTCCCCATTACATATAATGCTTGCTGGTGGTTTTAAATAGATGCTATTGATCATTTTAAGGAAAAAATCCATTTATTCCTATACTCTCTAGTGTTTTTAATAGGAATAGGTGTTGGATTTTATAAAATGCTTTTTCTGCATCTATTGAGATAATCATATGATTTTTGTTAGTTTGGTTATTGATATGGTCAATTATGCTAATAGTTTTCCTCATGTTGAACCAGCTCTGTATTCCTGGTATAAATCCTACTTGGTCATACTATATTATCCTGTAGATGACTTTCTGTAATCTCATTGCTAATATTTTATTTAAGATTTTTGCATCAATATTTATTAAGTAAATTGATCTACAATTTTCTTTTTCTGTTTTGACCCTACCTGGTTTAAGTATCATCACCATATCTGTGTCATAAAAGGAATTTGGTAGTTTTATTTCTATTTTATTTTCATACCTTTAATTTTTTCTCATCTTATTGCTCTTGTTAGCATTTCCAAAACTATATCTAATAATTTCAGGGAGAATTAATAATCTTGCTTCACCCCCGCATTTATTAGAAAAGATTCTAGTATGTTTCCATTACATATGATACTTGGATTTGATTTTAGATAAGATACTATATACACACATATGTACTTAAATATATATTTACACATATATATGTGTGTGTATAATACATTATATATTCACACACACATCCTTTTATTCCTATACTGTGTAATTTATTTTTATTTTTAATCTTAAAAGAATACTGTATTAAAGGCTTTTTCTGCATTTGAGATGATTATATAGTTTTGGATGTTTTGTTTTTTAACATAATTAATCATTTGGATTGCTTTTCTGATGCTCAACTATCCTTGAATCCCTGGTGTAAATCTCACTTGGTCATAATGAATGATTTCTTGGATGTCATTGTAGTATGACAGATCTTTGTTTAGAAAATTTGGGTCATTATTTATTAATGATTTTGGATTACAATTTTCCTTCTATCTTATCTTTCACTGGTTTAGGTATTAGAATTAGAATTTTGCCATGAAAAGATATTATTAGGGTGCTTAATTTTTGAGAATAATTTGTGAAGTATGGATACTAATTATTCTGTATAAATTTGATAGAATTTCATCAGAACCAGGAGTTCCTTTTGGTTGTTCCTTTACAGCTATATATATTTCCTTTCCTGTGATTGGGTAATATAATAATATTGGTAATATCTAGTCTTTTGAGGATTTTAGTATTTTGTATTTTGAAGACATTGCCATATTTCTTTTTGTCTTTTTAGTTTTATTAGCATATAATTGTGGTAAATATATTCTGATTATTATTTTTTTATTTCTTCTGGTTTTATTATGATTTCATCTTGTTCATTATCTTGATTTGATATTCTTACCCTTTCTTTTTAATCAGATTAGCCTGATAAAGTTTTCTCTTCCAAGAATCAGATTTTAGTTTTATTTATAATTTCTGTTTTTGTTTCCAATTTTTCTATTATTCCTAATTTTTAATGCCTCTTTTTTTGTTCTTATTTTTAATTAAATTAATTTATTTGTTGGGTTTCTAACTTTAAAAATGCAAATTTGATTCATTAATCCTCTTTTTCTATCTTTGGTTAGTGCATGTTTAGAAGGATATGATTTCCCCTCACCTCTAAGGACTGTTTTAGCTGCATCCCAGAAATTTTGATGTGCTTTATTTTACATTATCATTAATGTTTCTATGATTTCTTTTCTGGCCCACTTTTTTCAGATTTCATTGTTACATTTTCATTTAGGTCTGTGTCTTTTGTTTGTGGTGCCTGAACCAATTACTATTTTTATTGCTTTGTGTTCTTAAAAGGATATAGTAACTACTTCTTCCTTTTTTTTCATTTGTTGGCAATATCACTGTGCCCTAATATGTCATCAGTTTTTGTAAAGATTTCAGATAGTGATGGGAAATATCTATATTAAATTTTTTCTCTAGGAATTTGTTCAGTTCTGCATTTCCCCTTTAATGTATCTTTCTGTTAAACTTATCCAAAACTGAGAGATGAAATCTCCTGTCACTATGTTTATATCTTCATATTGATTAGCTGTTTCCTTTATGAATTTGGATACTAAGATATTTGGATTGTATAAGTTTATTACTCACATTGATATGTTTTCTATGATTCCTTTAAATCTATTGTAAGTTCCTTGTTTGTCTCTTTATTTATTGAACATTTGTTTTTACCTTTTCATAGTGTTAGTGCAATTATTGCATTAAAAAATTCACTTAGTGCACAGTTAATATTTTCCATTCTCTTGGTTTTAATTGGTATATATCTTTGTTTTTTTAAAATGTGTTTCTTGTAAGCAGCAAATTGTAAGATTTTGTTTTCTTATCCAAACTGCTTCTCTTTTTAATTTTATTATAGTGTTTAACCCATTAACATTTTAAAGTTTTTTTAAGTAGTTTTATAATTTCCTTCATTTCCCCCATTTTTTGTTGTTTTCCCTCTTCTGCTCTAAAATTCTATATTCTTTCAGTTATTTTAACTGAATCTTCCAAAATAAGGTGGCCTTATTCCCACTGATTCTCTTCCTCTCCCCCTAGAGCTGTCCTTTTTGTTTGTTACCTCTTTCCCTTAAATTCTTCCTTCTTTCCCCCCTCTTCAATCAGTGTTGTTTGGTAATTTTGGAATTTCATTTTTGAATCTCTTTTACAAAAAATATTTCTCTTATTTTTCTTTATTATCCATCCTCCCTTTGTATATATATTTAAACCTCATTCTCTCATTTGTGATCTCTATGATTATCTAGTCTTACTCTCTTCTCTGTATTCCTTCTGCAAATAAAACTTCCAATGCTATTCATTCTGAGATCTCTCTCTAAGCAGTTTCTGCCACTGTCTTATAGAACTTACTCAATGGATTCCTTTTTTCCCTCATTTTCTTTCACTCCTAGAATAAATCCTATTCTTGTAGATGTCAGAGAGGACACAACCCCATGATAGGCCATCATACTTCAACTACATTCCTCATTATGCAGTTCATCTTTGATCTTAATTCTTCCACTGGTTACCTTCTTTCCTTCATTATCTACAAAATATTCTCCTTTAATTTATGCCCTCCCACTTTCCCAGATACCACTAAAGCAAAACATCCATCTTTCCTCTCTTCCCTTTCAATCTTTCTTTCCTCTTCACCATCCACTTCCTTTTAGCATCTTCTTTTTCTGAGAAGAGAATTACCTTTCCTCCATTGTTATCTCTCATTTTGTACTTGTACCATCACACTCTCTTCTCTATCCTCCTATTCCCCCCGCCTTATGTACCCTTGTATTTTGTAATGTTGACCACAAAAACAAAATAAAACATTGATTCATTTGGAGGTAAAGTGTCATCAGATTCTGTCCTCATCACTCCAGGTCTGATTCTTCATTGTTACTTCTACCAGACTCCCACTTTCATGTCTGTATTCTTATGTAAATTTAGAAAGAATTGGTTTTCTCTGGGTGTTTTGTTTATTGGCCACTGCATTTGTTTGCACCTTCTGCATTTCTGTTGTCTAGACTGTTTAACAAGCAAATATTCTCTTTAGTCCAGTTTTTCTTTGAAGAATGTTGCAAATGTCTCTATTAATGGATATTCATTTTAAAAAAATTTATGGTTAAACCTAGATTTGCAGGATAGGTCATCCTGAGTTGTATCTTAAGCTATTTAGCATTCCTTACTGCATTTTTTTGGTGTGTGCAAAATGGTCCTGTGTTATTCAAATTTCACTTTTTTTCCATTTCAAAGTCTTCCTCAGATTGTTTTCAGAACATAACATCTCATTTCTGTATTGAATTGTTAAATTTAACCAGAATGTGTCTTGGAATTTGCAGTCATGTTTTTTTTTTCCCTGAGGTAGTCTCTAAATTTTTTCAATTGATATTTTATTTTCTGTGTTTAGAAGTTCTGGCCAGTTTTCTTATATTATTTCTTGCATTATAGTGTTCAGGTTTTTCATCTCATCATGTTCTTTGATCCTTTGGTTGTGTCTATATAGCCTGTCTTTAAATTTTTACATAGATAGAAACCATAGTTTCTTTTCTTTTTCTTATTATTTTTTGCTTCTCTTCTTCTAGATAATCCTTCACTTCTGTGTATTTTCATTGCTAATTGATTGTACTCCATTTTGTTTCTTTGGTGAGATTTGCCATTGTAGATTCAAGTTTTTTTTTTTTATTCTGCCCACTATTTTTGCTGTGTAAGCTATAAATTCTGCTGTCATAATTCTCATGTCTTATATGAAAGATTCATTAAATGTGTTGTAGTTTCAAGTTCTCTTAACATTCTTGGGTTCTCAGTCTCATCAAGTGTTGGATAATTTTCCTTTGTTTTGAAATATTTACTCATAGATTCCTGAACTTATTTATTAGATCTGGAGGTCACATTTCCTCTGTTATTAGTTTTTCCTGTTGATTTATCTGCTCATATTCAAGGTCTTTGAGTTTTCTTCTTCCTGAGGTTTTTTTTTTTTTTTGATAGTTTCAGTCTTTTCTCCTTTCTAGTTTCTCCTATTACTCACTTTCTAACTTTTTCTTTTCTGATGGTGTTTTCCTTGGGGTTCAATTTCAAAGTATCTTGGCTCCTTCCTATGTTGTATAATGGTTCAGCCACTTAAGTCTCTGTTCCAAGTGATGTTTGGAAGACAAAACTTGTCCACTTGAATGTTGAACCCTTACTCTTAGGCTTAATGGAGTGCCACACAACATTCCTTCATTCAGTGTCCTGTCCTGCTTCCTTTACTCCTCAGTTTCCTGATTCAACACCAGCAGTTCAGAGTATTGCTGTGCTGTTACTATGGGTTAATTTCTATATATTTTTTCAATTGGATTTCTCTTCACCATAGTAGTTATTTACATGGAGATTCATTTTTTGTTTGCTTTTTCTTCCAGTCTTACTTCCTTACTTTGGACTTTGTGTCAAGACCCAGTTCCAAGTCAAAATTCCACAGATACTTCTTGTTTTTGTACTTGTTCTTCACCCAGTAAATAGCCCTGAGTCCAGGATTATTCTTTGACCTGAATTGCTACCTCCAGATATATGTCTACCTCTGGCCACAAAGGATCTGAGACCCAGTACTGGGTAGTGAGTGAGTGACAGAGAAACTAACTGGCATCTGTACCTTTTCCTTGTTCAAAGTCAATGTTCCTTTCCCTTCTCTGCCATGTTTAGGAATTCTTGACTTGATGCACTATCATGGATAGTCCTTTCCTTTTTAAACTATTTCAGCCTCTGGGATAGATGTTCAATGCAGCATTCCTGGTTAGATTCTTGTGCAGACTTCTTTGTCTTCTTAAGTCAACATGGGCTAGAAATATAATTCACTGAGATTTTTTTCATTTGAAATTTCTCAACCAAGGGAATTAGTCAGGTGTATATATATATATATTTCCTCCTGAGGCAATTGGGGTTAAGTGACTTGCCCAGGAATCACATAGCTAGGAAATATTAAGTGACTGAGACCAGATTTGAACTCAGGCCCTCTTGACTTCAGGCTGGTGCTCTATCCACTGCTCCACCTAGCTGCTACTGGTATATTTTCTAGATCTTTGTGAATTATTTATGTTGGAATGCTTACTTGTATTTCTTCCTGCTACTCCACCATCTTTGTTATTCTTCTTTTTGTAGATGAGGATACTCTAGCCCAGGGAGTTTAAATGATTTGTTTAAGGTTCCATAGGTGACAAAATCCATATTTGAATCCAGGTCCTCTAAATCTGACTCTAGTGCTTATTGTATTAAATTATACTATCTCCCATTGGTCAATAGAGAGACCTAGTTTAATTCTTCCCTTCCTACTCCTCTCTCCTTGTCCTAAATAATCACTCCAAAAAATTAAGTGTTATCAAATAGTGGTCCTTATGAAATTTATTTGCAGTAGTCACTGTTCTAGTGTTTGTTGCCAAGAAGAGCTTAAACTAAACTGGCTCCTTTGCTGGAAATCATTGAGATATGAAGATGGACAAGGTACTTCTATAGACTTAGTTTGCTTTAGGGAATGAATATTTTCTACTTCTCTCTTCAACCTAGCCATAGCAAATCAGGTCAGTGGTGATAAAGGACAGAACTCTCTCTTATTTGTGTTTTCTTCTTTCTCTTAGGAAACTTTGGTCTTCCTTTCTTATTTACAGAATGAATAACATGGTCCTTAGCATTTATACTTAAGGAGTTTTTAGTTTAGGAAGGATGAAATATACACAAATATCCTCTGAGTGTAGAGCCATAAATTTCAAAACCTTCATTTAAGAAGGGGCTCACATGAACACATTGATGCCTAATTTATGGTTTTGGATGGAAGTGGAGTCAGAGATTACTTAAGATCTGGGGAAACCTTATCTCAGGTACCCACTGCATAAATTTAGGGAATGACTGCAGGTGCTACATTAGAAAGAAAACTAATAAAAGGGCAACAAAGGTTCTCAATTCTAGGTCACATGAAGATCATTTGAAGGATATTGGGAGGTTATAATTCAAAGAATGTGAGATTGCTATTTTCAAGTGTTTGAAAGGCTGTCATGTAGAAGAGGAATTAATTATGTTCTATGAAGCCTTAGAGAGAGGACCAAGGAAGAATTAGTGAAAGTTGCAAAGTCACAAATTTAGGCTAGCTATTAGAAAATTTCCCAACAATTAACTTGGGAATTAACCCAAAGGGTTAACAATGGACCTTAAGAGTTTATGTTTTTCCTTCACTGGAGGTTTGAGCCAAGAACATATCACTTATATCCTTGATGGCTAACTTGTACTGGGGTTATTTTTTTGAGCATTGGTTGGACTAGATGACTTTTGAAGCCCCTTCCAAACCTAAAATTCTAATTCTGTGAGAAGGAATGAGGGACTCAGACTAGATCATCTGTAGAATCTCTTCTTCCTCACCTGTTCTGTGATCTGGGGTCAATGTCTTACTTACCTAGAGGACAGAATGACTGAATTACCTTTGAATTTGAGAGAGGAGCAGAGAAGTGAAGAGAAAGGAAATCTGTCCACTTCTGTGGTATCCAGAAGATATAAGTAAAATAGTTTTGTTTGGACTGGTTGAAATAAGAGAGAGTAAAAAAACTTCCTGCCAAGCAAAGGATCTGGTATGGGGAGTATTGAATTTGAGAGGCTAGACACAGATGTTTCACAGATCTGGGAATTTCCAAGTAGTAGTCCTCCTTCATATGTCCAAGGCTAGATTTGTAACTATCTATTAAGCAAGTATGTATTAAAATGATTACATTATCATTCCCTTCCAGATTCATGTAGGCTAAAAATGGAATCCAATGCTAGGTCTCATTTTCCTTTTTTATATCTTTTTTTTTAATGCTGTTGTTTATATGATGCCCATAGATCTAAAGAGGAAACCTTTCCTAGGTGCAATTATCTTAAAAAAACCCATCTTCTACCTTCACGAATCCCATTTACTTGTGATTCCTGGCCTTAGATCAGAGCCACTAATTTAATACTCTCAGGTGGGATTTTCTTACCAAGGTATAACCAAGGTCATAGTACTTAAAGTTCTTAAACTCTTGATAAAATGAATCAACTTTTTTTCATCATAAAATATGAGATCATTATTGCAAGAAACAGAATTCAACCTCAAGTGGGTCTTAAAAATTCATTAACAGATATTTTATAACTGAAGTTTACTTTCAGAGAGCAAGGCAGTAGAACCAGGTTAAGAGGGATTATTTGTATTGTTTTCTACAGACAAACCCCATCTAGCTTGATTTAGGATTCCTCCTCAGAGATTGCTCCCTAAATCATCCTCACCTAATGCCTGATGCTTTATATTATATTAGAAAAATGACACTCCTCAGGAATATGTTTGCATTCATTTTCCTTAGGGCAGAGAGCATAGAATAAGATGATTCTGTATGAAAAAAGGAATGAGACTGAAATTGAGACCAGAGTCAGAAAGATTTCCTGGGAGAATATAGGGAAGGACAGGGCTCAGATCCTTGTAAACTGTCCTTACCAGGCTCTGGTTAGAACTGGTTGTTGTTCAATTGTTTTCAGTCCTGTTTGATGCTTTGAGACCTCATTTGAGGTTTTCTTGGCAAAGATTCTGGAATGATTCACCATTTCCTATGGCAGCTCATTTGACAGATGAAGAAACTATGGCAAACAGGATTAAGTGACTCGTCTAAGATCACATAGCTACTTAGTGTTTGAGGCAGATTTAAACTCATGAAGATGAGTCTTCCTGATTCCAAACCCCGTGCTCTATTCACTATGCCACTTAGCTGCCTTCTTGTTAGATCTCAAAGACCTCTCATACAGAGTTCAACTAGAGAGAAAGATACTCAGTGCAATCCAAATCTGTAAACACATGAGCTTTTAGATGACATCTTGTGGTTCCTAGAATATTAATATAATTGATTTAAATGCCCTGACCTTCCATGGTCACTACTTGATATGACCAGGTCACTACTTGATATGACTAGACAGACATAGCTAGGGATAATGCCTAGATGCTAGAATCCCAAGAGAAAATGTGGGTAAATAGTATATGCCTGATCTGTCTGACCAAAGCCTTCAGAGAGCCACTAAAATACCTTTCTTAGTAGGAATTCTCAATTCTTTGTAACTACCAATATCTTACCTAAACTCAAAACCACTTGAATTTATGCTTTGTTCCCACAGTTACAATAGACTCATTTTTGGTATAACCGGTAGATTCCTGGCTCATGAAATATTTTTATATATCATGTACATATTTCAGCCCTGTGGGGTGAAATTGTTAACAAATGCATCAACTAATGCCAACCTGTGTGAGCTTGTACATACCTTTTCCATACTGTACTGGCTACCATTCTGACTACTACGTTGCTGATAATCTGATTATTGTCCTGAAGCTTTTGAGGGAGCAGTTCATTATTTAGCCACTGAGTGTATTGCCTCCTGGTTTTAGGTTTAGGGGTTTAGATTATTAAATGTCATTCCTATTTTGAAATCTGCCACATCTTGCCATTGGTTTAATTTATGAAATTTTGGTATTGTTATTGGGGATGGTAGCACTAAGTCAAGCAGAATAGAATCTCAGTAATGGTCCAGAGGACTGGGGAATGTCAGAGGTTACAGAAACAAGGAGTTTTCTTCTAGTTCCTATGCTTTTCCAAATCATTAATTTCTTAGCATCTCTTAGAGTTCCATCTCTTTTTTCATTTTCTATGGAAATGACAAACACTTGTAATAGATTGCCTATGCACAAGAAGTGCACAAACAGTCATGGGCTGAATCTTTCCTGAGATATAATTTCTTTTGTTAGAGACTTTCACCCCAGATATATTTGATGACTTTTCTGGATTTTATATCACTGATCCTTTCCTGACCCCCAAGGTATTCTGATGATATTCAGGTCTCCTGTAGGCATAAAGGAAAATGATATTTGCCTTTATTCAATTGAATCAAAATAGATTTAAAGAAAACTTTATTTAAAAATTAAGGGAAAGAGTAACATAAGACAATGTAAAATTTTTAACATGGCTAAGTTTCAGAGTAGAATAGATGTTCTTCCCTTTAACTTCATCTGTAGTTGTCCAGTCTCTAATCACAAAATCCATCCTAGAATGAAGAAGGGGTAGGACTAGGGGCAACTAGGGAGATTATTTGGTTGGGAAAAGAAAAGGAAAGAAAAGACTGTGTGTGTGTGTGTGTGTGTGTGTGTGTGTGTGTGTGTATGTGTGTATGTGTGTGTGTGTGAAATAAAAGTATTATTGCAGTGAGATGGAGCAGGAAGCACCTCTTGCTTCTATTGAACAATCATTAAAATGGTATTACTTTATTGCAGTAGTTTTCTCTGCAGCAATAGTTCACCACTTGAATCCAATTTTTGAGCCTTAGAGTTTCTTTGCAATTGTTAGCGCATTCCAGGATGGCATAAGAAAAGTTCCACTCTAGAAATGAGAAGTTATTTACTTTTCATTAATCTTCCTCAGTATGGGAAACCCACCCTAAGATCTTTCCCCTTATTCTTCAACTCTATAGACTTGAGAGTAGGAGTATTTCCAGGTATATCTCAACTTAGCATATAGCAATTTTGTGACTTTGAACAAATGCCTTAATCTTCTTGAGCCTCAGTTGTTTACTTTATAAAATGAGTTTGATATTAATTGTACTGCCTGCCTCTCAGGGATATGGCAAAAATCCCTGAGTATTTAAGGAGCTCTGTTTGTATTGTCCTCATCCAGGGCTATCTGCTGTCCCCCCCTCCTGAGAACTAATGCAGAGCTGATGAGCCCAACCCATTGGCAGAACTAGCTAGATTTGGGCCCCAAATAGTTTCCATTCTGATTTCCTCACCATACATCTTTTTGGAGTAGGTATAGTAGGATAGGCTTCTGCATCCATTCGTTGCTGTTGTAATACAGGTACTCTCACCCTTAACACAGACATTTTTTTTATATATTTGACAGACAGCACAGACGATTTTTCTTTTCATGTTCCATCCAGGAAAGAAATTTGAATCCCCATCTTAAAGGTGATAGAATATATCATATTATCTCCTTTAGGTCACTCAGTTTTGTTACCCCCAATTATTGCCAATCTCAGGCTCCATTAGGGATGTGGATTTGGTTAGAGCTTGGATGAAGCCTGAATATCCCCATGGGAAAGGAAGGGAGATAAGGGGAAATGGGGTATTTTCTATTTTGACATCCCTCATTTGATATTCAGACCTGGTCTTGATATGGATATGAGAGAGATCCCAGGGAAGCATACCCAACACTCGGTTTCTGGACTCACCCCCCAAGAGGATGAAAAGAGAGACTCCCAGCAGAAACAGCTTGTTCATCTTATCCCTTGTGGAGTTCCTGAAAGTTGATCCAGTGGTGATATAGTGCCAGTTAATGATATAGTGACCAGCGGGTGGGGCAGACACTCCAATCACTGATTGCTACTGACCTACCTCAAAGGGTTCCTGTTTTATAATACGCTGGAAAGTGGCCAAAAGGCAATTAGGGGCATGGGAGAAAAAAGAAGAGAGAAAGCTAACCCAAGTACTCATTAGTTGAATCTTTGTGAACTCTTTTCATACATCCATCCTATTCATCTTCCTTTCTAAGGGCTCCTTACTTTCACAAGCATTTATTATCCAAACTCTCTGTTTTTTAGGAAACAATTCAAACTTATGTATGGATGATCATTCTCAGACATTCATTTAAACATTGTAATAGAAAGTATTTAGGGAGTATTTTAGAGAATATTGTGTACCCAGAACTGGGCTAAACATTCTGAGGGATATATGTGTGCACATACACACACACACAACAACAACAACAACAACAACAACAACAACAAAAACCACAGGCTCTCAACTTAGGAGCTTCCACTCTAGCTAAGGAAGCAACACATGGAAAAACAGAGGTGGTCTAATGATTTATTGAACCATTCGGTTAAAAACCTTAAAATGTTAGAACTTGAAGAGGTCCTTGAGCTTGTTCATCTTGTCCAATCATAATTTTACAGAGAAGAAAATGGTCAAAGTCACATACCTATCTATTAGTGGAAGAGCTAAGAAGAAAATATTAAAATTTCTTGAATTCTGCTGCTATTTTTATCATTATGATCACTCCAAATTATTTTATATGATCTTGTGCCTTTCTTTTGGTGTAGCTGTCTCCTGAGAGAATGTGCCACAGGATTTGCAACTTTCTATTACTAGAGACTTTCATTTCCCTCAGTTATTGCCACTTCCATTTGTATCTGCCTGATGTCCAGCTTTCTGTAGAAAGAGGTTTGCACTTTTATTTGACCAAGTTCTTCCATTTCTTTCTGTGATTGGTTGTCCTTTTCAAGGGGAACCAAAATGACATCACTATGTTGGAATTAAGGTAGAGTGACTCATTGTGGCTCAGACCAATATGAGCTTGGAAGGCTTTACCACAGGGCAGACACAAATAGTTCACATGATCACTTGAAATGGAGATCTCTCTAAAATGGCATATCCTATGTTTTTTTGGGAGCTGCTGCAATGCTACTCATTTATAGAGCACAGCAACTTTGATGCAGACATGCTATGCTGAGTGGTCCTTTGCCAGTGTCTGTCATGCCATGCAACGGATACCACATTTCTCTAGAGTGTCCTTGTATCATTTCTTCTGACTCCTTGTAAGTGCTTGCCTTGTGTGAGTTCTCTGTGAAATATTCTTTTAGGCAAATGTACATCTGACATTTGAACAACATGACCAGCCCATCAGAGTTGCACGTTCTGCAGAAGAACTTGAATGCTTAGCAGTTCAGCTCAGTGTCTGGTACATAATCTTGCCAGGTAATCTTCAGAATCTTCCTAAGACAATTCAATCAAAGTGGTTGAATTTCTTGGCAGGGCACTAGTATACTGTTCAGGTTTCCTAGGCATAATACAGCAATGAGGCCAGTACAATGGCTCTGTAGACCCTCCATTTAGTAGGCAGCCTAATACTTCTTTTCTCTCACACTTTTTTTCAGAACTTCCCAAACACTGAACTAATTCTGGCAAAATGTGTATCAACCTATCATTTGTGTGTACATCCTTGGAAAATGCATCACTAAGGTAAGTGAACTAATCCACAGTATTCAAACTTCTCCATTGGGATACTGATGTTCCACATATCAATGATGTGGTGTTGACTGGTAGGGCACCTTTGTTTTCTGGGCATTGAATTTTCAGGCCAAAAATAGGACAAGCAGCGGAGAATCAATTCTTCCTTTTTGCATCTCAGCTTCAGAGGCTGAACTGATGCATAATCATCTGCAAACAAAAAATCATGCATCAACTCTTTTTACTTTAGACTTGAATTGTAACCTTTTCAAGTTAAATTATTTACCATCAATACAGTAACCAACCTTGATACTGTTTTCATCCTCACTGAAGGAGTCTGACAACATGGCTGAAAACATCAAGCTGAAAAGCATGGGAACAAGTAGTCTTGCTTCGTGGATTGGTGACAGAAAGCGCAGTAGCATTGTTCACTACCCAGGTCCTGTGCCAGCATGCCATCATGATATTGACATATAATACTGGTGAACTTCTTTGGGCAACCAAATTTTGACATAATTTTGCACAAGTCCTCATGATTGACACTATCAAAGACCTTGTTTAGATCTACAAATGTTGTGTACAGATTTCTGTTCTGCTCCTAATATTTCTCCTGGAGTTGTCAGGCAGCAAATACCATATTAATCATTCCTCAGTCATTTTAAAACCATATTGGCTCTCATTTAGATAACAATCATCTAAGTGAAGAATCAACCTATTAAAGAGGGCTCTGGCATAAATCTTGCTATCAATGACTAAGAGAGAGACCTCATTCCACCCCATGATTGTCACAGGACAGTCCATATCTTGACTTTTATAGCTATGCCAGTGGAGGCATCCTTGAACTCCTGGAGGATAATCTCTTCTTGTCATATTACATGGAAATTTTTTTGTCAATTTTTGTGTTACCAGTGGGTCCACTGCCTTGTAAATCTCAACTGCTTTGCTGTAGCAAAAACAAAAGGAACCTAATAGTATTCAACATTTCTTCTTCAGTTGGAAATCTGGCTAGAGAGAAATTTACTTCACTGTGAGGTAAATGCTCAGTGGCTTCAGCATTGATTGATGATAGTCTGTTGAGAACACTATGGAAGTGTTCAGACCATCTCTCCAGGATCATGTCTTTATCACTGATCAGTGTGGCTCCATCAAAGATGCACCATAGATTGCTGGCCTATAAAAAGCCTTCAGTGTATCATAAAAATGCTTTGAATCATTATCAGCAGAAAACTGAATTTCATCTGCATTTTTACTGAACCAAGAATCCTGCATCTATCTACATTTCACTTGTACTTTAGTGTGATGGAGTTAAATGTTACCTTCTTAGAGATGGATAAACTGCTGGTAAACCCTGTGGAGTCTTTATTTTTTTTATTTAACATCTTCTGAATTGCCTCATCATTTTCATCAAACCAATATTTATGTTTGTGAATATTCTGGCCCAGATTGCATTGGTGTAAATGCAATGTCTGAAAGCTACCTACTCTTTTTCTGCTCCACTTTTGTCAACGATGTGTTGACTTAGCTTTCCCTCCATGTTATCAATGAACTGTTCCTACTCAAAGGAGCACTCTAATCTGTTGACATTGTCTTCTTGTGGTTGTCTTGTCCTAGGGCCACCACTTTCGTTTAATGCAAATATTTAGTTTGGAGACCATAAGTCTATGATTAGTGCAGCACTCTGTGCTACACATTGCCTTTATCACACTCACATCCTGTCTCTTCTCCTTACAGTGATATAGTCTATTAAATTGCAATGTTTGCTGCAAGGGTGCATATACACAGTTTTATTGCAGTTAGGTAAACAGAAGATAGTGATAAGAAGGTTATGAGATGAATAAGGCTTCAGTAGTAAGTGACCATTGCAGTTGCTGTTTCCTATTCCATTCTTCTCAAGGATGTCCTAACATGTCTAGTACTCTGTGCCTATTCTAGCATTAAAATCACCCAGAATGATAAGCTTGTTCTCTTTTGGTACATTAATGATGAGGACCTTCAGGTCTTCATAGTATTTTTCTTTCACCTCATCAGGGTTTTCCAAGGAATACATAGGCATCGATGATGATGGCGGGGTATTTTCCTGATAATGAAATTGTGTTGTTATAAGCCTATTATTTGCTCCTCTTGGGAGGCATGCAAGCTTATTCACTAAATTAGATTGGATTGTGAAATCTGCTTCGGTTTCATGGTGCTTCTTATCATGGTAGCTACTTTAGAAAAATATGTATCCATCTCCAGCTTCAGTAAGCTGGTCTTCATTTGCCAGCCTTGTTTCTCAGGGCTGCTTTTTGGGCTGCAGTAACTGTTGAGTTCTCTCATGACAAGAGCAGGTCTATTGGATTTCACATTGTCAATAAAACAAACATATTCCATGTACCAATGGTGAGTGGAATCATCTTCACAAAAATTTTTGTACTTATTTTGTGTTTTGATTACAGCATGGGATTCCTGTCTATTGTGATAAGCAGACCAGAGTTGGGCAAAGCAGATAATTTTTAGGACACTTTTCTACCCCTTTCCTCACATCAGAAGTTAATCAGTGTAGTTCTTAAAAAGACACTCAGATAGCTAGGGGTCTGCTGAACCCTATTGCTGCTTCAGTCCAGTGAGAAAATGACACTGTGGCCTAGGCCACCTGTGTGCAGTGTTGTGACAACAGTTTTCACTGGTGCTTTGTCACTTCCTGTCACCACAGGACTTTGAGATAGGTAAAAATGGTAAAATGGTTTGAGGACAGATTTTGATTCATACATAAATTGTATTTAAATGAGTCAGAATTGTACGAAATTGTTGGCTTCATCCTCTCTACTAGAATCATTAGAGTCCAACAGCAAGACAAAGTCAAGAGAAGTGGTGATGGCTTAGGATGCAGTGAATAACTCTGACTTCTTTGATGTCTAACCAAGCTCTAAGAACTCTGCAACATCTGCTTCAGGTGCTTTCATGGCCCATTGGATCAAACTGCTTACATCCACTTTATTCCCTAGAGGGAAGTCTTCTCATGTTCAGTGTAGATTTCCTCCCTCCCCACAAGTCACCTATGAGTTTGAGACCAATTGGTTGCCCTCAATCTGGTTCACCTCATCTACTGAGATGGTTTTATTGGAGTGTGGCTGCTGTGTATGGCAATGCTTCTTGAAATTACAGGTGAGAGTTGGGTGAATCAGGGGGACACCGAGATGGAAAGTAGCCCTGAAAAGTCAGCAATCCTCACATCAGAGGTGCTAGTCTTCCATGAATACATGTTATTCCTCTTTCTTGCTGTAACTATCACTTGATGGTAAAGAAAGAAGAAAGCTGGCTCCCAGTAGGATTTCCATATTCTGCTGAGGAGACTGGACTTTTATCTCTTGCTACACCATCTCTTGCCAAATCTTTGTTGAGTGGAGAGAATAGGAGAGGAGAAATAGGATTCTTCCTTCAAATTACATACTTTCCATCTTATAATGCATGTGTCTACTTATTGCTCTCTAGTGTCTTCTGAGAGAAAAAATTGGTTTCTTCCACTCAATGATTCACATACGCTAATCACCCTTTACACATTCCAATGATTCTGAATCCCTATAGATCATCATCCAAATTTTCTTTTGGGAGGCTGTTAGGGCCCAAAAAGTCAGGCACCCTGATAAGAAGTTTGTCTTGACTTGAGGATAAGAAGGTATTGTGTGCAGTTCCTTGACAAACATGAGACCCTGTGACTTGCTGAGATTACTGACAATAGCTCAGATAAAAGAGCAATTCAAAGTGATCTAAAAAACAGGCTCGCTCCAAGGTGTGCTCTGTTATCAGGATGTGAGCTCCACTATCTTTCTGACTTCTTCATGTCAACACAAAGTAAATTGCTAAAGTTGGGTGGGCAAGGGGGATAAAAAGAGGGACTAAAGATGGTGGAGCAGGTTGGCTGAGGAAAGTGCCTCAATAAAGAGCAACTTGATTTCCTCTTCTTCTAGCTTGTGACTCTCTTTTGGGGAACATGCAGGTTGTGTCTGGATGCGCACCGAAGCTCTGGAGGAGGTAAGACCTGGCTGTCCTCAAGTATAATACCTGGCAGGAGATGATCAATTTATTTTTTCAATTTTTATTTTACCCTTTGCTTCTAGAAAGTTCTGAAGAGTGTCCTTTCCTTGATAATTTCTTGAAAAATGATTTCTAGATCCCCCCCCCTTTTTTTTTACTGTAGCTTTAAGGTGGTCCAATAATTCTTAAATTATCTCTCATGTATAAAATTACCAATTCAAGAAAGAATATATAATCATAGAAAAATTATATTCATGAGTATCCACATTTTCTTTGCTTCATTGTAGGTTTTTTTTTGATTCTCTGTTGCATGTTTTTTTTACTTTATTTTTTTCTTCTTTTCATCTTGGCCACTTTCCCCAAGCAGGCTATAGTTAAGCACAGACACACACAGACACACAGACACACAGACACACACACGTGCACACACACATATGTATACATGCACATTCACATCCACCCACAGATCCACACACATATACACATATCTACATACATACACACATAGAGCAATATGCATACATATCGACATTTACTCAGACACATATATACATACACACAGTTACCCATATGTAAACATGTATCTAAAACAATATTAGTATGGCTGACATGTAATATAGATTTCTTTCTTGATTGAATCTTTAAGTTTGACTTTGTCTAAGATCAATGATTAGTAGCCATACTTTTTTTTCTAATAAATTCTACTCCTGATCTTTGTTGTTGTGTTTGTGTATATCTCTTCTTTCTGAACCCTGCTAACTCTTCTACTTTAATTCTGCTCCTTAATTTGTCTAGGATCCCTCCCTGGTTTTTTTCCCTCACCCCTTCCTTCCCCTTGTACGCATCCCTCCCCCTCTTCTTTCTTTCTTTCTTTCTTTCTTTCTTTCTTTCTTTCTTTCTTTCTCTTTCTTTCTTTCTTTCCTTCTTTCTTTCTTTCTTTCTTTGTTTCTTTGTTTCTTTCTTTCTTTCTTTCTTCCTTCCTTCCTTCCTTCCTTCCTTCCTTCCTTCCTTCCTTCCTTCCTTCCTTCCTTCCTTTCTTCCTTTCTTTCTTTCTTTCTTTCTTTCTTTCTTTCTTTCTTTCTTTCTT
>JAJPUD010000911.1:185265-215168 GCA_023553655.1 Myrmecobius fasciatus
CTTTCTTTCTTTCTTTCTTTCTTTCTTTCTTTCTTTCTTTCTTTCTTCCTTTCTTTCTTCCTTTCTTTCTTTCTTTCTTTTTTTTGATGAAAAAAGGGAGATTTTATTCACATGATGTTTCCTAATTGCACACGTTTAACTTGTATTGGATTACTTGGGAAGGGGAGAGGAGAGGGAAAAAATTGAAGTATAAGGTTTTGCAAAGGTGAATGTTGAAAAGTATCTTTACATGTATTTGGAAAACTAATTATTTCTTTATAGATTTTGGAAGGTGATATATTCTTCATGGTATATATGTAGTGTTGTCAATTTAATCCATTTCCAGTATGAGTAGGTTTTCAGATTTATGAACTTTCCTCCCCCCAATGCCTCTGTGTCTATTCTTCTACACTTTATTTGCATAACATAATTCCTATTTTTTACCTTTCCTAGGCGGTTTTGCTTTTTAGAGTCAGATCATATTTAACTCTGCCTCAATCTTTCTTTTGAGCTACCCAATTACTGATGTCCATCTTAAACATATGGTATACATTTCCATGTAAAAAACACAAATAATTTGTCTATGTTAAGTTCCTTGAAATTGATCTTTGGTATTGGCTCTTTTATATATTAAATTTTCTATTTAGTTCAGGTTTGGTTGAGATAATGACCTGAAAATCTGCAAGCTTGTTGAATGTCCTTTTTTTCCATTCAACATTATGGATAATTTTGCTGAGTATGATGTTTTTGGCCACAGACCTACTTCTTTTGATTGCACTATATATGCAGGACCTGCAGTCTTTTATTGTGGCTTCTGATAAGCCCCATAGTATTCTAATTGTAGCTCCAGCATATTTTTTCCCCATGTTTCTTGCAAAATTTGCTCGTTGATCTGCTTTTTTTTCCTCAAAATTTGGCAATAGTAAGATTCCACAAAGGATCTCTTTGAGGTGGTGATTGGTGGATTTTTTTCTATTTCTATTTTTCCCTCATATTCTATCACTCCAGGAAAATTTTCTTGGATTATTGGATTATTTCTTGCATTATTGTGTTAGGGTTCTTTTTTTTTTTTTTTTTGGTTGCAGTTTTCTCTTCTTGATCTTTTCTCCAGATTGGTTGTTTTTCTTATTTTTCACATTCTGTTTTATTTTTTCATTATTTTCTGTTTTGTTATTTCTTGATTTCTTATAGCTTTACTGACTTCCCCTTGAAATGGACAGATCCAACCCTTCCCCTCTTTAGGTCAAGGAGCCTAGGAATTCCTTAATGGTATTTGCTCAGTAAGGGTCCCAGGAATGTTTACCTCACAAGGAGCCTAGGAATTTCCTGATAGTATTTACTCAATCAGGGTCCAAGGATTGTTTACCTCACACAATGAGGGAAATGGGTTTAATCCACAGTATGTTTGCCCAAACTTAATAAAAGAAGTATTCTATTCCACAAAGATAGTTTGCTCTGATCCAGGGGTATTGACCCAGATGATGTATCAGTATTTTACAATGTATACCTCAAATACTGTTACTTCTTCATTATATTAGTAAGAAATCAATGTTTAACTGCCAAATTATGGGGGGGGAGTGGTCAGTGCTCTTAAAAAACTTGTGGCCTACCAGGCTCAGGGCTGAATCCTTCTAGCTCATTTGGGGGTTCAGTCGCCGGGCCCGGCAAATAAACGCTCTCTAAAATTTCAATTACTCGTGACTGTCCAGTGATTTTTCACCGTGGATATCTCACTCTTACTCAATTCTAATTTTCAAAGTTATTTTCCTCTTTAAGACTCTATATCTCCATTTCTAGTTGATTAACTCCTTCCTCTCATCTTCTTGTTTTTTCTTCAATGGTTTTTAATATTTATTTTTTTACTTTTTTTCAATGTCTCTCATTTGATTTTTAAATTCTTTTTTAAATTCTATAAATTCTCTCTGGGCAGGGAACCATTTAACATTACTCTTTGGGGTAGAAGAAGCTTTTTTTTTTTACTTCAGTGTCCTCTGAAGATAAACCCCAGTCTTCCCCATTCCTTTAGTAAGTTTCTATAATTGGGTTCTTTCTTTTTTGACAATTTATTTTTTTAAATGAGAAGTCTTAGTGTAAGCATTTCTATTTGTGGAGTGGGGGGAGATAATGCCTCTAGCTTCAACACTATTCTCCCCTTTTACCTGAAACCCCAAACTAAAAGCTCACCCCTTCTGCAAGTGCCCACAGCCAGTAGCATCCCTGTCCCATTGCTTCTGCACTCACCAGGGGTGCTGGTTTCTTCTCACCCAGGGCTTCTTCCCTGAAGCACAGCTGGGCCTGGCACTCCTAATCAAGCAAGGTTCACCCAGTCTTCTAGGACTCAGACCTCTGACTCCATATGCAGTCCAGGAGATGAAAGTTTCTGTGGTTCCTGCTGAGGCTCCAGCCAAACCCAACTAGCCCCAGGTTTCTCCACTTGGTGTTTCTGTGGAGTTAGCCTCAAGGTATATGCATTTCACACTGGTTAATCCTGGCCTGGGGTCTTTCTTTGAAACTTCTTGGGTTGTACCAGGACATCTGTTTTGCCCCAAATCTTCTTGATTTTTCACAAGTCAATGTTTGCCTATAGGAAAGCATTCTGTTTGTGGGGGAAATCTGGAGACCTTGAAATTTACTGGCCTACTCTGCCATCTTCCCAGAATCCTCCCCCCCCAATTTTAGTTTTTAAAGAATAATTTTCTTCATTGAGCTTTTGTACCTTTTTCTATTTGGTCAATTCATTTCTTCAGTATATTTCTGTTATCTCTTTTTTCATTTGGCCAATTATTCTTTTTAAAGCTTTCTTCTCTTCAGTGGATTTTTTGTGCATCTTTTATCATTTGACTTCTGTTTTTTGAGGTGGTTTTTAGTATTATTTTTGTTCTTTCTTGAACAACTTTACTTTTTTCATGATTTTTTTTGGTACTGTTCTAATTTCTTTTTTCCAGTGGGTCCCCTCCCCGAATTTGATTTTAAAAATATTTTCTAAGCTTTCTCAAGAATTTTTTTGGTCTTGAGACCAATTCACATTTTTCTTTGAGGCTTTAGATGAAGTGATTTTGACTTTGTTGCCTTCTGATTTGTGTTTTGATCTTCCCTTCACCATAGGAACTTTCTGGGGTCAGATTCTTCTTTTTTTGGGGGGGGCGTTGTTGTTGGTTCTCATTTAAAGTTGGATTCTGCTTTTGAGTTGAATGGGATACTATCCCAAGCTTCAGGTATTTTGTGCAACTGTTTCCAGAGATAGTTCTGGGAATCTGTTTTCAATTCTTCTACAGTGGTATGATCTGATGAGAGGTATATTTACAACTATTCTGGCCTGTGCTCTAGTCTATGAATAGCACCAAGCACTCTTTTCTACTGTGGAATTGTGACTAGTATCTGTGTTCTCTTGCCTCGTCTTTCTATTTCTCCTTTCCCTTAACTGAGAATTAAGGAAAAAATAAAATTCCTATTACAAACATGTATAAACAAAAATTTCCATATTTGCAATATTCAAAAGGAAATTATATTTGTACACATTATGTAGACATATCTGTGCATATATAGATGAGTTTTTCTTCTCTCTATTAGTAGGTGAGCAATATTTTATCATTAATCTTCTGGAATCATGGTTGGTCATTTTGCTGAATAGAGTTCCTGTCTTTCAATGTATAAATTATTTTATTGGTTCCTTTCATTTCAGTCAGCATTAGATCATACAAGTTTTCCTGGATTTCTCTGAAACTATCTTTTTATCATTTGTTGTAGCACAATAGTTACCAATTGAATTTTTGTTGTTTTGTTTTATTATGTTACAATATTTTGTTCAGGCATTCCTCAGTTAAAGAATACTCCTTCAAATTTCAATCTTTGCAATTGGAACTCCAATTTATACTTATAATTTCTTCAAATTATAATTTTTTCCTTATTTTAATCTTCTAATTACCTTCTCTCTTTCTCCCTCTCCTTCCTCTTTCCATTTTGAACAAAATGTCTTTCTGCAATCAGTTTTGTGTGTATGTATGTTCTTTCCCCATTTGAACACTTCAGATGAAAGTGAAGTTCAAATATTAGCTATTCCAACCCTACCTCTTTGTTTGTATAAGTCATTTACTTGCACAACTCAATTGTGTAAGACAGTTTTCTCTAACCTTCCTGTCCCTCCTCCCTCCAGTGCATTTCTCTCTCCCCTTCCCCCACCAAGAAAATCTGACTTTAAATATTGTGAATGGAGAGGGAAGAGAGAGGTCCCTGGAAGATGGGGAGGGATGGCCATCAAGCAAGAATCTAAGGGCCATTTGAAAAAGCCCTGTGGGCATTGACAAAGCACTAAGGGCTGAGGTTGGGATCATCCTGAAGTGTTGGAAGTTGAAACTGAGGCTGTGGCTATCCTGTCTAGGCCATGAATCAGGCTCTCTGGACTAGTTAGAGGTTGGACTCTAGCTGCCTTGACTGCCCTGCTCAAAGCCTCTGAAAGAAACAGCTGAGATCCCTCATCCTGCATCATTTTGTACCTGTTGACCTGTGTGCTGCTGAGGAGGGCATCTCTCAGAGGAGGCTGTGGCTTCATCTTTCTCTGACTATGAATATCCTGCTGGATCACTGGAACCCATTCTGGGTGAATAGCAGCAGCCCAGACTCTGTCTCAGTGGTAGCTCCATCTTGTTCCTCCTGAGAGGTGACCAAGAGATGATCCCCAGGACATGGCCTTCTCTGTAATGGTGCCAGGGGCTGGGCAGGCATTTTTTCTGCTGAGGTTCAGGAGTTCTTTCAGCTTCTTGGATTTACAAGACTTGACTTGGAGGGATCACCAGTTCTTCAAACATGTCTCAGGACAGCATCAGGCCCTATAGCATGTGCTCCTGCACAACTTGCAGCTGAAGTCCTATCATGGTTATCAGTCAACTCACCAAGGATGGGTTCACTCCTCCAGTCATCTGGCTAATTCTGCCATTGATGACATCAGTGAGTGTACTTGGCCACCCCTCTAGGCAATGCAGATTCAGTGCCAGACACTCAAAATAATCCCTGGTTACACAATTCCAGCTGCTGTACCCCAAACCCATCATCTGTGAAGTGCAGTACATGAGAAGTAATGCCATTGAATTGCTCCTGGAGAAACTCCAGGCTTGTCCTGGTGATGTATGAGATATCCATGGTAAAAAAAAAATCACTGGACAGTCACAAGTAATTGAAAAATTAGAGAGCGTTTATTTGCCGGGCCCGGCGACTGAACCCCCAGACAAGCTAGAAGGATTCAGTGCTGAGCCTGGTAGCCACAGGTTTTTAAGAGCACTGACCACTTCTCCCCCCATAAATGTGCAGTTAAACATTGATTTCTTACTAATATAATAAAGAAGTAACAGGATTTGAGGTATACATTGTAAAATACTGATACATCATCTGGGTCAATACACCTGGATCAGAGCAAACTACCTACTTCTCTTATTAAGTTTGGGCAAACATACTATGGATTAAACCCATTTCTCTCAATGTGTGAGGTAAACAATCCTTGGACCCTGGTTGAGTAAATACTATCAGGAAATTCCTAGGCTCCTTGTGAGGTAAACATTTCTGGGACCCTCACTGAGCAAATACCATTAAGGAATTCCTAGGCTCTTTGACTTAAAGAGGGGAAGGTTTGGATCTGTCCATTTCAATGTACACACCTGATTGTACTTGCACAGTGACAAAGCTCTTTCCAATATACTCCTCCAATCCTGTGATCAGTATATGAGTTGGCATCCGTTGTGGGGTATGGACTCATGGCCTCCCAGGTAGTGCTGATGAAAGAAATCTTGAAGCTGAGGCTCCCTCCAGTGCATTTTTATCTCTCTTTACACATTCTTTTTTAGATTATCAAAACATAATCAAAAAACTTCCAAGCCTTAATTAATTTCTATCCAATTAATTTCTCTTTGTGACCCCCTAATAATGCATTTTTTACCATTTAAATATTAAGTGTCTGAGGGCAAATTTGAACTCAGGTCTTCCTGACTTCAGGGCTGGTGCTCTATCCACTGTACCAACTAGCTGCCCCAAGCTCTTTTTAATTTAATGAAATAAAAATTATTCATTTTGAATTTCATAATGCTTCATACTACTACTTCTAGATTCTTATCTACCACTGCTATTCATTAATTTCTTCTCTTTTGAGGTTCACTCAATTTATATCTACCATACAATCAAAATTCTGATAGCTATTGCATGCCAGCCTTCATGACTCTTTTAACTTTATTATTAGGCTTATATACCAAGGAAGAAAAAAGAAAAGTAAAGGATCTGTATATACAAAAAACATTTGCAGTAGCAATTTTTATTCTAAAACAAATAGCTGCCTATCAGTTAGGAAATAGATGAATAAATTGTGGCAAATAAATGTAATAGAATATTATTCTGTACAATGTGATTGATCTTCCTGATTTTCAGTTTTTTTTCTGTAAAATGAGAAGATTGTATTGCATCTTTAAGATTTCTCTTAGCTACAATATTCTATGATTGTATATTACACAGTTATATTACACAGTTCTTTGAGGGACCAGATAGCTCTATCCAATCCCCAAGTTCAGTACATATTTTTAATAAGGTTTGAAGAAAAAGTAAGGTGGATTGGACTGTTCAAACAGCATTGATGGAAGGAAAAACTTGTGTCTTCCAGAGGATAAATTTTCTGATGGCTCTCTTCTCCTGCCCAATCTCCATTTAACACCCACACATCCTCTGCTTTGGACCATAGTGAGACTCTCTTGTCAGTCATCTCATTAGGATTATACTTATTCTATGAAGATCAATCAGTCAAGTAACAAACATTTATTAAGTGCTTACTAGGTGCCAGATACTATGCTAAACTGGGGATATAAAGAGCCAAAATAAAGTCCCCACTCTTAAGGTGCTCACAGTCCAATGGAGAAGACAACATGTAAGCAAGCTCTGTACAGGTTAATTAATAAATAATTTAAAAGAAAAAAAACCGTAATTAAGAGAGGTTTGGGAGGGCTTCCTGCAGAAGGTGGGATTTTGGTTGGGGCTTAAAAGGAAGTCGGTGAGGTCAGTTGTTATAGTGAAGGAGGGAAAACATTCAAGTATTGATTTTCAGTGCTCAGATAGGAATAGTTACTAGTTGTTAGAGTGTGAGTTCAGGGAAGATGAGGAAGCAGTCTCTGATCTATGAGAATAGGTTAGCCCTAGTCAATGAGCCCTATGTATTGAAATCTTTTGGACAGGAGGAAAGATATGAGGCTTGTGGATGATTTATTAATCATTGGCTTGTCTTTTGAAGGACCTTCAATGTGCCTTATTTTATAGTTTTAATCAAATTCTTTTAGGACTCATATCTGCTGACCAGAATAAGAGGATAATACCAATGTGGTTATTCAACAATTTGGCTATAGTGAATATTCAGGAAGGTCCTAGAAGTCTAGAATTGAAAGGCCATGAGAACCACCAATAGATTTCACTTTCATTCTGGAGTTTAATAATGGGCCCATTTCAAGTGAATATTTCCCTTTAAAAGGAGAGTCTTTCCCAGAGTCAAGGAGAGTTGTGTATTTCATCTTCAATGCTTGAGGAGTTCTTTTAGACTGCTTTTACCATCAAGGTGCTCTCAGTTCCTGAGACCAGGAAAGATTTTTTTTTTGATTGCCACATATAGATATTCTAGTAAGGAATGCAGCTATTTAGACCCCCAAAAGATGACTAGTTCCATGGGCATGGCTTCATTTCTCTGACATTTTCTCCTTCCACTCATTTACATAGGAGATTGTGCTGAGAAGCTGGGATGCCTTAGGCTCCAAAAATCTTTGCTAGTTGATCAAAAGTATATATTTTAAGCCTATGTTTATTGGGCAAAATTAAAAATTAGGAATTAATCTTTAGGGCCTTGAGAAATTCTAAACTATGTGACTGAAAACATTAGTAATACTTATACTTTTGGTGATTATGGAACCAATGTTAAAAGTATACTTGATTCCAAAGGCAGAATTTAGTTTTGGCTTTCAAAGAGCTTGCCATCTGTATTAAGGAATATTATTCTGTATGTGAAATACCTATTGCTATCCAAGAGTTGGAGAAATATTCAAGGCTCTATCTCACTGGCCAGCCTATTTCATGGATTTATAGAAAGAAAGCACAAGGTGTATTTTCTCAATCTGATAACTAGAAGTGATAAGACTTTGCTTTTCTAAAAGAACTCTAACAAAGAATCACTGGGCTTTATATAAAAAAAGATTGTTTTCTTCCTTTTATAGAGAAAACATTGCACCCAAACTGGAATTTGAGTTAAAATTGGAATCAGTAATGAGAGAAGCACTAAAATTTTGTGCCCTATAGTACTATTCCTGGCAGTAACAAAATCCAGTAATTATAGATACTCTGTTATGGGAAAAAAACTCTAGCAGAGAATAAATACCTTGCCCAGAGTCTTAGTAGAAACTACAAATGCAGCAGAGAGTAAAGAATCCAGGATGAATTGTGAGCCTAAGGGACTGGGAAGATAATGTTGCGCTCTATATTAATAAATAAGGTAGAAGGGGGAGGGTTTAGATTGGGAGATTTCATGCCAGAAAGATCAATTCAGGCTCCAGCAGAAACACCTTCATGCCATCACCAGAAGATACCACTGTACTCACAACACTGGAGGCACGAGTTGTCTATCCATGTCTTTTTACTGAGTGTATTCACTCCTTTAATGTATACTTTTCCGCACATATTTCCTGTTTGTACACAATTTTTTTCTGATATTGTACATGTTTGTGGGAGAGTTTGCAGGTGCTACACTGGAAAGAAGATTGATAGGAAAAAGGGAAACAAGGTCTTAATTCCATACCATATGAAGATCAATTCAGGATATTTAGTTTAGAAAAGAGTGAACTCGGGAAACAAAAGATAATTTTGTTTTTGAAAGGCTGTTGTGTGGAAGAGGAGTTAACTATGTTCTATGTAGCTTTAGGAGGAAGAACTGGGAGGAACAAATGGAAGTTGCAAAGTCACAAATTTAAGCTTGGTATTAGAAAAATTTCTAAGAATTAGAACTGTCCAAAGGGTTAACAACTGGCCTTGAGAGTTTGTGTTTCCCCCTTACTGCAGATCTCTGAGCACCCACTTGGTGGCTAAATTGTATTGGTGATTCTTTTTGAGTTTTGATTGGACCAGATTATTTTGGGCCTTCTAAACCTGAAATTCTAAAATTCTATAAGAAGGAAGGAGGGGCTCAGATTAGATCAACTGTATAATCTCTTCTATTTCACCCATTCTGTGATCTAGGGTCAATGTTACATCGATCGAGAGGACAAAATCACTAAATTACCCCTGAATTTGCGAGAGGAGTAGAGAATCAGAGAAACAGGGAATCTGTCTGCCTTTGCAGTATCTGGAAGGCATTAGAAAAATATTTGGTTTAAATGAAGCTAGAATAAGAAGGCAGATTTCTTGTCAAATTAGTCTGAGAAGCAAGTAGTCTGTGGAAGACCAAGTTTGGGGAGTTCAACATAGATATTTCAGAAACCTAAGAATCTCCAAATAGCATTCCTTCTGAGTGAGTCCAAGGCTAGATTCTTTAATTATCTGTGAAATTAGTATCAGTTATAATATCTCCCCCTCCCCCATTCATGTAGGCTGTAGGTGTGGAATCCAGTGTTAGTCCACATTTTCCTCTTTTCTACCTTTCTTAGACCTTGATGCTTAAAGTACTAAGCTCCAAAAGGAATTTCTTTCCTTCCTGTAAAAAAATCCCTATTCTCTACCTTCAGGGGCCTGGTTCCTGTACTCAGGTATACTCTGTTGGGATCTTTTCATATCTAGAGGAAGCAGGAGGAGTCAAAGTCATAGTCCTTAAACTTTCCTCAAATTTCCATTGATAGAATAAGTATCACAATAACATCATGACATAGGAGGTCATTACTATAGTCAACTGGCTTCAACATCAAAAATAGATGTTTTATATATAAGCTTTACCTTCAGAGAGCAAGGCACTAACCATGTGACACAGGGTCAATAGAAGCAGGGGATAATTTGCTGTCTCTCCTAATGCATTAATATTGACCTTCCATTGTTAATACTGCCTTGATCTTCCATGGTAATTACTTGCCATGCCCAGTTAAACATAGCTATTACATGCCATCTCCTAAAAGAACACAAGTACAAACTCTCCATGCCTGATCAGGCTGAAGCCTTCAGAGAAGTACCAAAAACACCTATGAGAAGGTAGGAGCTCTGATTCAAGATCACCAACGTGAAATCTGAACTCATACCCTTAGATTAATGTGCTTCTACTGCAGTTACAATGGGCTAATTTTATTATAACCAGAAATTCTCTAGTTCTTAAATATGTTTTTATAAATTATGAACATACCTAACCCACTGGAATAAAATTGCCAACAAGTATATCACCTACTATCAACCTCTCTCCATGCTTTATTAGATGTCATTATGACTCCTATTAATAATATGGTAATATTCTGAAGCTCTTGAAGGATGGATAGTTATATGGCACAATTCTGGGCCTGGAGTCAGAATGACCCATATTCCTGAGTTCAAATCTGGTCTCAGACACCTATAAGCTATATGATAATATGATAATATATCATTATTTGCCTCAGTTTCCTCATTGATAAAATGAGCTGGAGAAGAAAATGGCAAACAATGTCAATATCTTCTCAAGAAAACCCCAAATGGGGTCACAAAGAGGCAGACATGACTGAAAAAATGACTGAATAGTGGCCTGTTGAAGGAGTAATTCATCAATGTGTCATTGGGTGCATTGCTTTCTATAGAGTGATGCATACTATTGTATTTCCAACTCTGCCAGTCTTTGATTAATGGTGAGTTTAATTAATGGAAGTGTGAAAGGTATGAGTGGGGAAAGGTACCATCTAGGCAGAAAGGGATCCCAGTAATGATCCAGTGCAGACTGGGGAATGCTAGGGATTACAGTGATAAGTAATCTATTTCTAGTTCCTCTGTCTTTCTGGAATTCCTAATTTTATACCTTAGAATCTTATGTCTTAGACTCCTGTTCTATAGAAAGGTCAGGGCCTTCTAATGAATTGATCACACAAGAACATAAGCAGACACATTCTCTTCTGAGATGTGCTTGCCTATACTACAGACCCTCAGCCTATAATCTACTTGTTGGCCCCTTTGTCTTTTACACTACTGGTCCCTGACTGATCCCCAAGGTATCCTGATGATCTCTAGTTCTCCTGGCCTGGGTATGAATGATTTTTTTTTTTTGCTTTTATTCAACTGAATCAAAGATTTCAAGAAAATTTTACTTGGAAATTGAGAGAAGGTAACATAAGACAGTATAAAAATTTAACATGGTCAAGCTTCGGAGCTTTTAACTCCAACCAAATATATCTAACTACTAATTAAAGTCAATCTTAAATTTAGAAGGAACATAAACTGGAGACATTCAGGGAGGACTCCTGCATGGGAAAAAAAGGGAAGAGGAAGAGTGTGTAAGTAACAAAATGATCATTCTGCTATAATAGAACAGGGAGTCTTCCCATCTCTTTTTTTTGTTTGTTTGTTTTTATTTTTATTTTTTGTCATTTTATTTATTTATTTGCTAAGGCAATTGGGGTTAAGTGACTTGCTCAGGGTCATACAGCTAGGAAGTATTAAGTGTCTGAGACCAGATTTGAACTCAGGTTGCCCTTACTTCAGGGCTGGTGCTCTATCCACTGCGCCCCCTAGCTGCCCCCTTTTCTTTTCTTTTTTAAAAAATAATACTTTTTTATTTTAAAAATATATGCAAAGATAGTTTTCAACATTCACCTTTGCAAAACCTTCTGTTCTGTATTTTTCTCCCTTCTCTCCACTCCTTCCCCTGGATAGTAAGTAATTCAATTCAAGAAATGCAATTCTACTATACATATTTCTACATTTATCATGCTGCACAAGAACAATCAGATCAAAAAGGAAATTAGAAAGAGAAAAAGCAAGCAAACAATAACAAAAATGGCGAAAATAGTATGTTGTGATCCGTATTCAGTTCCCAGTCTTCTTTCTGGATGCAGATGTCTCTCTCCATTCCAAATCTATTGAAACTGGCCTGAATCATTTCATTGTTGAAAAGAGCCACATCCATCAGAGCTGATCATTGCATAATCTTATTGTTGCTGTGTACAGTGTTCTATTGGTTCTACTCACTTCACTTAGCATCAGTTCACATAAATCTCTCGAGGCCTTTCTGAAATCATTCTGCTGATCATTTCTTACAGAACAATAATATTCCATGACATTCATATACCATAACTTATTCAGCAATTCTCCAACTGATGGGCATCTACTCAGTTTCCAGTTCCCTGTCACCAACTCATTCTTTTCAAAGAAAGAATGCAATCATTGTGACCACTGGGGATATTTTAATGAAAAGAGAGGGGATAACATATGGACATATTCTTTAATGTTATTTTATTTCTGTTCCTTGGAAAATTATTCAGATAATTAATCATCCTCTCATTTGTGAGTATGTGGAAAAGCTCAGGTATAACTCATTCTTTTTTAAAAAGAATATTTTGATAAACTTTGTTTTGACATAATAGACATATACTAATTACAAATAAAAGCCCTTCAAAATAGGTTCTCTAATAATCATCAATAATAGTTCATCATTCCTAAAAGATATATATCAGATGAAAAAACCCAGAGGCAATAATGAAATGATCAGAGTTCCTTGTCAATTGAGAGTTGAGCAGAGATCAGAGATTAGAGACCAAAGAATTGACTATTTCCTGGATGGTGAAACCTACACATTCTCACAGTGCCTGCAGAGACTACATGATTTTCTTAGTCTCCATTCTCAGCTCCAGAATTGGCACTCATGACAGTAGCAAAATCTCTCAGTCTGAGGGATAGCAACAACTTGAGACTGAGATGAAGTGGCAAAAGTTTCTGAACAGAATTCTACATTTCATTCATGTAGAAGTATTAACAGAATTTCTGGTCTCTCTGAGGGGTTGTGATTTTCCTTGGCTTTGTACATTCCATACATGTAAGGTTATTATCATTGTATTTTATATTTTGGCTCTTAAATCCTCCTGAGAGATTGTTTATGAAATTTTGTTTTGTTTTGTTTTGGAGGGTGAGGTAATGCTTTATAAGAATTGTTCTTCATAGGCTATTTGAGTAAATGTTTTTGCTAAGAATGAAGCTCTGATTATTAATAGTAATCCCATTGGCCCATCTTCTGTAAAAAACCTTTCTCAATCCTTTTAATCTTAGTGTGTCTCCCACCTAAGGTTTCTTTCATTTTATCCTATATAAAACTCACTTGTGTATTGTTGTTTGCATTATATAGCATCTATTGAACTGTGAATAACTTGATAAGATGGACTGGTATTGAAGTTGAAACTTCAAGCTTGTTTTGATTTTCATTTCTCATATCATTAGTGATTTGGAGCTTTCTTTTATATAGTTGTTAACACTGTAATTCCTCTTTTGTTCATTCATATCATTTGACCATTTATTTATCTGGAAATGGCTCAGTCAGGTATTATGGGGTTATTTAAGATATCTTACCTGAGAGTCTTAATTATTATGTGGCCTTGGCCAAGTTCCAACCTCTCTTAGACTCAATTTCTTCATGTAATGGAGGATAAAATTAGCTACTACTTCACAAGATTCTTAAGTAGATCAAATGAAATCATGTATAAATTGATTTGCAAACTTTAATCTACTCTTTGGATGCTAGATATTTTTATATTTATCTATCTGTATTTCTTAGTTATCTATAAATACCTTGAGCAACAAGTCCTTATTTGAAAATTTTAAAACAAGTTTTTTCCCCATTTGACCACTTCTTTTCTTATTGTAGATGTATTCCTTTTGTCCAGAAGCTTCAATTTCATGTAACAAAAATCATGATTTTATCTTTTGTAATCATGTAGCCTTTGATTCTTTAAGAATACATCTGTTACCAATAGCTGTGAAAGCATTATAATCTGCTTCTCTTCTAATTTTTAGTAGTATCATTTTAAATATTACTGTCACAGAGCTTTACTAATAATTCACTATTGTGTTTATCTTCATAGAGCACCTCCACTATAACTTTTTTCTCTCTTTTGTCACTTTTGCCAATTTGCAAGGTGAAACTCCAGGATAGTTTTGATGTGCAATTTTCTTATTATTAGTGATGTGAAACATTCATTAATATGGTAGTAAATAGTTCGTATTCTGCTGGAAAACAGTTTTTGGTCATGTATCTTTTTAGACGATTTTACCTTTTTTAATTGTCTCACTGCCTTATTTAACTAATCATATATATTCTACTCATAGTTTTGAAAGGAGTATGACCTATATATCTTCTAATTTTTTGTGACATGAACTTTAATATAAATATCATATATTCATTTTGGATATTTTGTGCACTATCATGTAAAATATTAATCTAAGTCTAATTTCTTCCAGGCTCCTTTTCAGTTTTCCCAGTCCTTTTTATCAAATAGAGAAGTATTTCCAAAGTAAACATGTCTTCTGGCTTATCATTCACTGATTTTGGAGTGCCCTTGCTTTTGATTCTGCCTCATCTAATTTATTGCATTGATACACATTTGTATTTTTTAACCACTACCAAATGGATTTGGTGATTGCTGTTTTATAAAATGGTTGGAATTTCAGAAGTGCAGTTCTCCATTGACTCTACTTCTTTTTTATATTTCCTTTGACATGCTAGACATTTTGTTTTTCTCCAAGCAAATTTTGTTATTATTTGGTCAACTTATACAGAGCAAGTTTATATATATACATATATATATATATATTGATTTCCAGATATTTTATAGTAATTTTCAATGGGATTGATTAACTTTCTATTGTTGCCTAGATTTGTTATTATAATTTAAAAACTATATTGAATTTTGTCAGCTTGTTTTGTCTTTTGGAATCATTGATTTCTATTTAGACTATTCTAACCTTCAAGGATTTTTTTCCCCTGGACAAGATTTTGTACAAGATGTTAATTTTCTTTTTAATTTTTCTTTCCATAGCTCTCATTTCTTTTCCATTTTCCTCATTACCACTCCAATTCATCTGCAAAAATGTATTTTTATTTTTAAAAAGAGCTTGTTTTAACTTTTTGAGGAATTCTAGTGAAATTTTTGTCCAAGCTGTGTTTTTCTTTGAGACTTATAGATATTTTGAAATCATTCTCTTCTTTTGTGTTTATGTCTTGGAGATTCTTGTCATAATAATTGCCTTTGATGGTGAGATTCTTATTTTTTTAGTCATTCTTCCTGTCAACTTTTGACTTGATATTTAGGCCTGGTCCCCTCCACTTCTATAAGGAAGTTATGATCTGTTCACATTGCCACTGTCTTGTAGTTATTGAGTATTATGCTATTCTAGAATCTCAGGGAGAGCTCAAGCTGGGGACCTGCAAAGTGTTCCCATAGTGGTCTGATCTAGTAGAGTTTGATATCTGCCTCCCTAATCTGCAAGTTTCTGACCTGCATTTCCGTCTTTGTTCAAAGAGACAGAACTCAAGGTATCCTTTGGGCTAGTATTCATGCATTGCTTATTCCTCTGTAAACTTGTAGATTGTGCTATAAACTGTGGCTGAAATCTTGCTCAATTCCTGGGGTTCAAGGTACATGTGTGCAACTTGATTTTGAATTCACTCCTAGCTAAGTACACTGTCCAGGGCCCAAGACTGGTTCATAAACTAAACTTCCACCACTAGGCACATATACTCTTTTGGGTCTATGAACTAAAACAGGTTAGTGGGTAAAAAGCCACCAATTATCACTTATTCTTGCAGCCTGCATGAGATCTTGCTGTCTCAATGTAGGTCTGGTAATTTTTCTTGCTGTGATGCATAGCCTTTTTTAATGCTAGATTGATGCAGGAGGTAGACTTCTGAACAGATACAGTCCCTACTGCCTACAGATTTCTTTGTCTGTCTTTTTATACCTACATGATCTAGAAAAGTGAATTAATCAATTGATGATATTCGAGAAGGTGAAGTATCTAGTATTATAGTCAAGAATAATCTATCCAGCAAAGTTGTTTATGATTTTACAAGGTGTCCATATAATTAAATAGTAGACTTTCAAACATTCTGATGAAAACATCAGAACTGAATAGAAAGTCTGACATGCAAACATAGGGCTGTTCTTAGGTAAATATGAGGAAGCAGTCATAAGGATTAAACAAGGTTAATTAGACAAGGTTAAATTATATTATTATATCAATATTGATAACATTAATGTTAAATTATATTCTTTTGTGAAGAAATGATAAATGTAACTCCTCAAAACTTTATCATCACTAGAGCTCTCAGAGGGCCTCTAACTAGAGAGTTGGGGAAGATTTTATTTTTTAGATTATATATTTGTTTTATTATTTAGATGTTATTTATTATTTAGATGACCTCAAAGGAAGCATGGAAATGTGAGGGAAAAGAATGCATTGGACAAAGGGAAAAGAAAGAGAAAGAATGGGTGAAGTAATTTCACATAAATAAAACACATAAGGGAGAATTTATACAATAGATGGCGGTGGGGCACAAGCTGGTAACACTTGAAACTTAACTTTCATTTAAACTGGTTCATGGAGGAAAGAATAAATGTTCATACAAAACTAGGTAGAAAAATTCATTTTTTCCCCCAAAAGGGAAGTAAAAGGAAAGGGATTAAGAGAAGAGGAGGGGGTTAAGAGGGAAAGAAAATTAAGGGCACTGGACCTGGAGTCAGAAAGACCTGAGTTCAAATTCAGACTCAAACTTACTAGCTTTATTATCCTGGGCAAGTCACTTAACCCTATTTGCCTTAGTTTCTTCATTTCTATATGAACTGGAGAAGGAAATAGCAAACTATTCTAGTAAGAAAACACCAAATGGTGTCACAAAAAGATGGACATGACTGAAATGACTAAACAAAGAACAAGATTAAGGAAAGCATTGCTTAGAGGCAAAATAAACTCGAGGAGGGGACAGAGTTCAAAAAAGGCAAAATATAAAAAATTAGGATGGAGGAAAATGAACCATTAAAAATCATAACTGTGAATGTGAATAGGATAAACTTACTCAGAATAGGATACCAGAATGGACTCAAAAAAAATCCAACAATGTGTGTAAATTTAAAATAAGGAGCTTCAGTAGAATATATTGTGCTTCAGCTGAAGGAAGAGAAAAAAATAAACCTAATTAAAAGACATAAACAAAGATTGCATTTTTCTAAAAGCTACCACAAAATGACCCTATAGCTATTCTGAACATATATGAGCCAAATGGAATAGTATCTAAATGCTTAAAGGAAAAATTAGATGAATTACAGGAAGAAATGGACAATAAAACTATATTAGTAGATTACTTCCAGTATCAAGATGGCAGAATGAGGAAGGAACTCCCTGGAACTCCTCCAAATTCCCTTTCACATAACTTGAAAATTGCTTCAGAACTGATTTAAGAGAGGAGAAGCAGCTTGCCAGCATAGCAGGAAAGGTCTGTCTCACTGGGATGGGAGATGAAGGAGTTCCCAAAGCAGTAGCTTCCAGCTTCACAATAGAGGACCTGTAGCAAGATCCCAAGCCCAACGCCATCCATTAGTGAAGTCCTTACATCCTGCAAGTCAGTAGTCCCCAAGTAATACAGCAGTCTGTAGCATGGCAAGAGTCTATTCACACCACAGGCCATCAGCAAGGCCTCTCCCTCACTCCTGACCAATAGTGAGGTCCCACTCCTGGCCTAGCCAGCAATGATTCCCTGCCTGCAGCCTACAGTAAGATCTCTCCCCCAGGGCCTGTCATCTTTAGCAACCCAGCAGCAAGGCCCTAATCATAGGGCAGGCCAGCAGCAAAACCCTACACTCACTCGGTAGGCCAACAGGGAGGTCCCTCTCCCAGTACAAGCAGTAGGGAGACTTCCTCTCCAGTGAAAGCCAGGAGCTGGTCCTTGAAGTCCAGTGAAAGCCAGTAGCAAAACCATGAACTTCAGCACAAGAAGCTTAGGACAGTGTAGTAGCAGAACTAAAATCTCACATAAAAATACCAAATCACAAAGGAGGCAAAAAAATGAGCAAAAACAAAAAAAGAACTTGACTACACAACATTACTGTGGTGATAGGGAGGATCAAGCACAAACTTAGAAGAGAAATAGCTACATGTGAAACCTCAAAGAAAAAATGTAATTTGGTCTCAGGACCAAAAAGAACTCCTTATGAGTTCTTTTAAGAAATGAGAGTAGTGCAAGAGAATCATTTGAAAAGAATCAATAGCATGGAAAAAAACAAAAATTCGCTGAAGAAAATAATTTCTTATAATAGAATTAGCTGAATGGAAAAGGAAGTACAAAAGCTCACTGAAGAAAATAATTCCTTAAAAATTAGAATTAGAGAAGTAGAAGTTAATGACTCCATGACACATCAAGATACAATAAAACAAAACAAAATTAAAAAGATCAAAATTTGAAATTTCTTATTAGAAAAAGAACTGACCTGGAAAGGGAAACAAGGAAAGATAATTTCAGAATTTTTGTACTACCTGAAAGTCATGATTTAAAAAAAAAATCCTGGACAATATCTTTCAAGAAATCATCAAGGAAAAATGCCTTGATATCTTAGAACCATTGGGTGAAATTGAGAGACGTAACTGATCACCACCTGAAAGAGATCAGAAAATGAAAACTCCTGGGAACATCATAGTCAAATTTCTGATCTCCCAAATCAAAGAGAAAGTAAGCAGCAAGAAGCAGAACAATTCAAATACAGTGGAGCTATAGTGCTATACAAGATTTGGCATCTTCAGCATTCAAGAATCAAACATTTTGGAATATGATATTCCAGAAAGCAAAGAAGTTGGAATCACAACCCCAATCACTGACTTTCAAGCATTCCTAATTAAAAGACCAGAGCTGAGTAAAAATTTTGATCTCTCTATATAAGCCTCAAGGGAAAAAGGAGAAAAAGGAAAGGAATAAAAAAAGGAAAAAGAAACAAGACATTAAATGAAGTTAAACTTTTTATATTTCTATATGACAACATAATATTTATAACTCTTAAGAACTTTATTAATACAAGGGTAATTAGGAGTAAATATAGATAAAGGGTATGGATATAGCAATTTTAATTGGTTTCCAAAATAAAATAAAGGGGTGAGAAAGATTTCGGCGAAAGAAGCAGGGGAGGAGATAGACTGGAATTAATTATCTCATAAAATGAGGCACGAAAGAGCTATTTCAATGGAGAAGAAAAATAGGGTGGTTGTGGGTTAACTATTATCAGAATTGGCTCAAAGAGGGAATAACATTTATTCAATTGAATACAGAAATCTATTTTACCCCACAAGGGAGTAAAAAGGGACAGGGATAAGAATTGTGAGGATAATAGAAGGGAAGACAGATTGGGAAAGAAGGTGATCAAAAGTAAAATGCTTATGAGAAATGACACAAGAAGAGATAGACGGGGGAGAGGAAAGGGGAGAGGGGAGAGGGAAGAGGAAAGAGAGGAGAGGGGAGAAGGAAAAAGGAAAGAAGGAAAAAGGAAGAGAGGGAGAGAGAGGAAAATAGCAAAGAGGGAAATGCAAAGTTATCATAACTATAAATGTGAATGAGATAAACTCACCCATAAAACCTAAGTGGATAGCATAATGCATTAAAAAACAGGATCCAACAATATATTGTTTAAAAAAAACACATTTGAAGCACAGAGACACATACAGATTAAAGTAAGGGGCTGGAATAGAATATGTTATGATTCAGCTGAAGCAAAAAAAAGAAAAAGCAGTACTTGGAGGAAAATTTGTATCTCCAATTGCTTACACCAATAAAAAAAAGAGCAGATCAGTGAAATGAGCTTGCAACTAAAAAACCTAGAAAAAAAACAAATTAAGTATCCCCAATTAAACACCAAATTGGAAATCCTGAAATCAGAGGAGAGATTAACAAAATTGAAAGTAAGAAGATCATTGAACTAATAAATAAGACAAGAAGCTGGTTTTATGGGGAAAAACAATAAAATTTTAAAAAGGAAAGAAGAAAACCAAATTATTAGTGTCAAAAATGGAAGGGGCTAATTTACCACCATGAAGAGGGAATTAAGACAATTGTTAGGTGCTATTTTACCTAATTATATGCTAATAAATTTGATAATCTAAATGAAATGGATAAATATCTACAAAAAAATTACCCAGATAAACAGAAGAAGAAACAGAATGCATAACTCAATCTTAGAAAAAGAAATTGAACAAGCCATCAAGGAACTTCCTAAGAAACCTGCTGCTCTCCTCCCCCCAGGAATAAATAGAATCATAAGTGAGTTCTACTAAACATTTAAAGAACAATTAATCCCAGTACTATATAAACTATGTGGGGAAAAAGGTGAAACTGAAATCTTACCAAATTCCTTTAATGACACAAACATGGTGTTGATAGCTAAACTAGGAAGAGACTAAACAGAGAAAGAAAGTTATAGATAATTTTCCTAATGAATATTGATGCAAAAATTTTAAATAAAATACTAGCAAGAAGATTATAGTAATATATTACCAAGACCATAGACTAGTGGGATTTATACCAGGAAGACAGGGTTGGTTCAATTTTAGGGAAACTCAAGGTGTACCTACAACCCATCCTATCACTCAGTGTCCAGAATACAAAGCAGCCAGTCAGCCAGTAGGAAGAGACTGTCCACTGCCATTAGTCAATAAGGTTCTGACCTGCTAAGAGCAAAGTAGGCCTTATGAATCTTAACTTTTGGATTACTTTATTCTCTCTTTAGCTATTTCTGTCCTAAGATGACATGGAGCTTTAGAAAGTGCGGTGGTAGGTGCTATTATTTTCTCCATTTTTACAAGTGAGGAAACTGAAAGATCAGAGAAGGTTAAATGATTTGCTCAGTCACATAGCCAGTACACACTCGAGGCAGGATTTAAATTTAGGTCTTTCTTACTTTAAGTCCAGCCCCCTCTTCATTGTACCACTTAAACCAAACATCTCAGTCACTATCTTTAAGCCTTGAACACAGTCAATTTGGAATTTGAAATACAGTTTTTCATTCTCTGTGGTTATGGAGAATTTGGTATAGACTAGAAATAATGTGTATAATCTTCAAGGAGGGAGGTTTCAGCTCAATATAAGGAACTGTTGAAAAGTCATTTGGCTCACAGCAGATGAGCTCCTGCCATATGCTCATTGTATGACTATGGGAAAGTCACTTAAATTGTCATTGCATCCTTCTCTATCCTTTAGTCTGTGGATGTATAAGTGGCATAAACTATATTACTGAATAAAGCAAAATCTGTTATTATTTGAACAAACTTTTAGTAAAGATTGAGTACTCCAATATTAAGCTGGTGGTTCAATAGGTGTCTATGAATAGCAAGAGAAAATTGTTTTTTTCCACACATGCAGAAAAAATGAAACTGTGGAATTGCTTTCATATTTCTCCCCAGTTGACATGGGGAAGGCCCAAAAGGAGACTACATATACACTAATACACACACACACACTCACTCACTCACACACACACTCTTCCTGTCCACTACTCCCACATCTGCTAATGTTCTGAGTGACAGCTGTCTACTTTGGCCAGAAAGCTCTATTTAGTGGTTTGTCTTTGTCACCATTAAATGTTTCTCATTGCTTTTTTGTCCAACTTGAGTTTTTTTTTACTAAACAAATGAGTTTTGTGCTGTTGTATAATGAATGCACAACAAAAGTGAGCCTTTTGCTTTTATTCAACTGAAACAAGGTAGGCTTTAAAAAAGCTTTATTTGGAAATTAAAGGAAAAAGGTAACATAAAACAAGGCAGAAACATGACAATAGTCAAATTTCAGAGTAGTTCAGATAGTCTACTATTTAACTTAGTTTGTGTTTATTTGATTCCTCCCTCCCCAATTCCACAGCCACTTGAGGGACTGAGCAGGCAAGACTAGATACAGTCCTTTATTGTTCTCTCTAAAAGGATCAGAGGAAGAAGAAGCTTGAAAGTTTCCAGGGGAAAAGAAGGGACCAAGAAAAAAGATGAAGTATTTTTTTTCTAACAGCCTTCATCTGATTATCTCAGACCTAGACTAAGAGCAAATTTGGGAGAAAATCTGGGACATTAACCTCTAATGGACTCAACTTCAAAGAAGCAAGGAGGAGAGAGACCCAGAAGGAATAGCTTTTCTATATCATCTCATCTTGTTTCTGGCAGGTGAGCCAGTAGATCTCAATGATGGAATGATTAAAGTGACACGAGTGGGAATAGGAACTGAAAGAGTGACTGCTATTCACTTCTCTCTGAGGAAGAAGGTAGGAAAAATAAAGGCAATCTAAGTGCTCTTAACTATATTTCCCTTACAGGTAACAGCTCATCCACCTCCCTTTTGATGGATAGTCACAGGATCTTTGAACATTAGAACTAGAAGGGATCTTAGAAATAATCTTGCACCATCCTATGATTTCTCAAAGGACTAATCTCTCTTGGTTTTCAGGATACCACTCTTTCCTAGCTTTCATCTTATTTGTCTAATCATTCCTTCTCTATCTTCTTTGCTGTATTCTTTTTCAGATCACATTTTGGACCACAGATATCCCTTCAGGATTAGTCCTGGTTCCTTTTCTCTATATATACTACTTCATTTGTTGATCTCCACAACTGCTATGTATTTAATTATTTTTCTATGGTAATTTTCTACCTATTCTGCCCTTAAATCTGCTGACTTTCATTCTAGTATGATTATAGAATAACTACTATAGAATAATAACTGTAGAAAACTTGTAGAACTGACTTCAAACTAGATATTCAGTAGAATATCTCTCTCTCTATAGATATATATAATTTTAAAATTCAATATGCACCAAACAGAACTCATTATCTTTTCCCTCCAAATGCTCCCTTCTTCTACATTCCCTATTATTATAGAGGGCAATACCTTTCTCTCTGTCCTTCAAGCTTACAACTTAGGAGCCATTCTGGTTTCCTCACTATTTCTCAACTCCTCCATATCCAAAATGTTGACAAGATCCATCCATTTCACTCTTGTTACATCTCTCAAATATCTCTTCTATTCCCCTCTGACACTGCTACCACTTCAGTGGAGGTCCTTGTTACCTAATACCTTGATTATTAGAACAGTCTGCTGATGATCTGCCTCAGTTCTCTCTTCATTGCAATAGATCTGCCATTCAACTCCCAAAGAGACATCTGTCTACCTATTTATCTATATATCTAAGAAATGATTGTTCTAAAGTACAGTTCTGAACATGCCAACTCTGCTCAATAAACTCCAGTGACTCCCTATTGTCTTCAGAATCAAGTCATATGTTCGGCATTCAAAGCATTCCATAAACTAACCCTCTCCTACTTTTTCTGTCTTCTTATATCTTCCCTCCATGCAATCTTTTTTGAAAAAAAATAACATTTTATTTTTTCTTTCCAATTATATGTAAAAACAGTTTTTTAGCATTAAAAAAAGATTTTGAGTTTTAAATTCTACCCCTTCCTCCATCTTCCCCTCTCTGAGATGGTAAGCAGTCTGATATAAGCTGACACTGACCTCCTAATTCTTCCATGAACAAGTCTCTCTATCTCATGGGTTCAGGTATTTTCTCTGGCTATCCATGCATGGAATTCTTTTTCTTTTCATATCTGCCTATTTGCCTCCCTGACTTTTAAAAAAATCCCAATTAAAAATCCTATTTTCTGCAATAAGCCTTATAAACTTCACTTAATCCTAGTGTCATCTCTCTCTTAATAGTTCCTGTTTATCCTATATATGCACATCTTGCTTTTTAAAAAAAATCATATTTATTGTCTTGCTGTTTTCTCCCACTTGATTGTGAGCTTCTTGAATACAAGAACTGTTCTTTGTTTCTTTTTGTATCTCTAGCACTTAGCACAGTGCCTGGTACATAATAGGTGCTTAATAAAAAATTATTTATTGATTGATAAATTATCATTTATTAAATTTCTACTGTTATGAAGAGGATTAGGAGCACAAAACATAAAGCAATCCCTATTGTCAAGCAGCTTACATTCTTCAGGGGGAAAACAACATGAATACTGTTAAATTTAGCTCAAGGTAAATTGAAGACAGAGTAGGGTCCTTTTATACAAAGGATTTTTAAACTTTGTTGTGTCATGGACTCCTTTTGGACATATGTACCCCATTTCAGAATAATGTTTTTGAATTAATAAAATGAATTATATTGAATTACAAATAAAACCAAATCCATCTGTCTACCTATTTATCTATCGATATAAAAAGTTCATATTATCTGCTGTACCCTATTCACAGCAGCTTTAAGGATTCATGGATGTATATTTGAGAATACATCTAGATAGAAATAGTATAAAGAAATTATAAGGAAATAATAGAAAGGAAAGTGGATAATGATTTCATAGTGAATGGAATTAGGTGGTTGATGACAAATGACACCGCTATTATCTGGGCTCTGAGTGGACAGGAATGAATAATAATTTGCCCAGTTACGAAAACCCCAAGTAAGAATAGGATAAAAATAATTATCTGAAAAATTTGGGAAGATGCTAACAAGGAACACTAATGAAGTGTCTCTTAAGGTTGCCTTATGCGTGTCATATTCATTTTCTTACTTCTTTCTAGGTCACCTCCCAACTAATTTTTATAGGTTGCTATCTGGGGTAGAGCTGGGGGTAGGAATGGCTAACCGGGTTCAAGAAATTCTTTAATTCTATATTTCTAAAACTGAAACTCATGGACCACCACTGATATATTTACCTTCAATATTCAGTCAGAAGACACAATTAGCTCAAAGGAAAGGCTTTTATTGAAGGGACAAGAGTATATACAGGTATGGTAGAGCATAAATCTCAGTCATGCTGTAACCTCAATACAAAAGCTTTAGTAGGAAAAGTAGGCACATATATAGTATATATGTATATATACATATATATATATACACACACACACACACATATATATATATACATACATACACACACATATAATTCTTTTGGCAAAATTTGCTCCCACTTCTAGCACTTACAAGGGTCTATTGTGCTGACCTCATATTGAACTTCCTGGACGTAAAGTTTATACTGGGTAAGCTGCTCCACTAAGACTCCCAATTCTACACTTCCTGTAGTTCAACTGCACTCCTCAGACTTTTTGGATCCACTTTCTGAATGGATCAGGTAACTCTTACTAGGTGAGTTTATCTGTATAAGATGTGATTGCTGATGGCAGGAAGGAAAGGGAAGCTTTGTTCATTGCAGTACAGTAAGCAATACAAATTTGCTCAAGTGCTGCCTTCCATATGCCAGTAGAAAGGCATTGCATCACCATACCAGTAATATAGAGAAACAATGGAGTATCTGAATTGTTTACAAAGGAGTGCTCTTGTCAAGCCACCAGTCCTATTGCCCTCTCAGTTACTGGGGATGAAGACTGAAAGTTTCTAATCTCATGTCTTAGCCTAAGTACAGTGACTCTGTGGTCCCAATGCCCCCAAATGCAAATAGCAATACACATTCTCTCTCTTTGGAGCACAGGTTGTACGAGATAATTTCTGAGGCTCCTTCCAAATTCAAAATTCTTATTCTATCAGAAGGGATGAGGAGATCAAACCAGGTCATCTTTGTAATCTATTTAACCTCACACATTCTGTGATTTAGGGTTAATGTCACACTGAATTAGAGGAGAGAGAAAATGATTCATTTCTGAATTTCACAATGTGTGAATCTCTGGGAATGTGAGAAATCCAACCAGCTCTACAGCATCCAGAAGGCATAAGAAATATGACTGAATGAAACCAGAGAAATCAGACCTATTGCCAAGTTAGAGAAAGATCTGGTCTAAGTAGGACTGAATTTTGGGGGCTAGACTTTTATGTTTCAGAGACCTAGGAAGTAGAATACCTATTTTGTGAATTCTAGGGCAGATTTTGCAAATAAAAACAGTTATAATTATTACATTTCTCTTCACCTCCAGATTCATGTAGGCTAGAGATATGAAATCCTGTGCTTGTATTTATTCTCTTTTCTTTGGCAGGCCCTGATGTTTAAAAACCCAGAACTCAAAAGGGAGAATCTTTTCTAAGGTATATTTATTTTTAAAAAAACTCTTATTTTCCACCTTCACCGACCAGGTTCATCATATTAGCACACTCATGTGGGTCTTCTCACATCTAAAAAAATAAAAAGGAACCAAGGATACTTCCTAAATTTCCCCCAAATCTTCTTTAATAGAACAAATTAATCTTCTTCATCAGTACCCACAAAATCATTATTGCAGGAAACTGGATTCAACCTCAAGTGAACCTCAAAAAAACCCAATAGCTGTTTTACTAATAAAATTTATCTTCAGAGAGCAAAGCACTGATAGTGTATTGTAAAATCTATAGAACCTGTGAGAGAAGGACTATTTGTGTTCTGTTTTCTTTTTTTTTTTTTCAGAGACAGAGAAGTGTATTAGATAATATGGAAATATACATTTTAGATACAACTTGGATCTACCCCCCAATATATAATTATAGCACAGTAATAAACCAGAACAGATCTTTGTGAAATATCAGCAAACACATATACAGATATGTGGTTATATGTCTGTGCATATAAATATAAATATATATGTATGTAAATGTGCATGTATATAGTACACATATATTACATATTAAATATACTAAAGAGTCTTTTTTAAATCACAAAATCTCTAAGTTGAAAGGACCTCAGAGGTCATTCAGTCAATCCCACCCTTATCCTGTGAAAAACCATTTACACTCCACTTCAATGCCTATAGTTTTAGATAACTTGCTACCTTCTGAGTCAGTGTAGTAAATTTTAAATAACATTTCTAAGAAGCATTTTTATATTGATCTTAAATCTTCAATCTTCTACTAGGTCTTTTTCTTTTGCCTATAAACATGGCTATTCTTTTGAATTTTAAAATAAAATGAATTAAAAATAATTCCTTTAAAATTTCTATCCTGTAAAGCTACTCACTTACATTTTATTCCTCTATCCTGCTAAATTTTAGGAAGAATAATCTGTATTTGGAAGGCTTACCTTATCATGTACTTGGTTGTAATTTCCTACAATCTGGATTCAGTATCCATTACAACTACAGGTATTTTTTTTTCTCTCCCATTGTTATTTTTAGGCCTCATCATCTTTCATATTTTTGTATTATTTGAGAGCCCCTTTTGTGGTACTCTCCTTCCTCCATGGCTTTTGTGACAAAAGTTATCCTAGCCATTATTATACCTTAATCTGTTTTAAAGATCCACCTTTCTACTCAAAACCCCTCAGTGTACATATTACCCAAGTCACTACCTTTGGCTCTCATCTCTCCATGTTCTCTTGAAGATTTTATCCTCTATACTGGTTTAATTCCCACATATGCTTAATCACAAATTTTCTCTAGTGTTTCTGTAATTCTAATTTATTGGTAATTGGCTATCCCAAAAGTCCTTCAAATTTAACCTATATAAAAATGAACTCATCATCTTATTGAAAACCTATCCCTCCTACCAACTTTTATGTTGTATAGTAGTAGACTTGGAGTAAGACCTGAGTTCAAAGTATGCCTCAGACACTTAATCAGTTAATTCTGTTAATTTCCTTTTTTATATGTAAAATGTGTAAAATTCTTATTATCTATGTAAAATCCACAATTTTCAATTTTCTTTTTTGTAAAATCAAAGTAATAATAATGCTTACCTCACAAGAATTTTGTATCTAATGGCCCCATTATGTAAAACTTTTTGTGAAACTTACAGTATTATATAAGTGTAAGCTATAATTATTAATATTATTAGCCTAAGACCAATGCTTTCTAAAATTAAAAGTCCTAGAATCGTATGTGAATTTGCTTTTTTCCTAATCCTCTACAGCTATTTACTTGCAATGTTGTCAATTTTTTACTATGTTTCTCATATTTGGCTTTTTTCATTCTTCATACTCTAACATCCCCATTTCAGACCCTTATTATCTCTTATGTAGACTATTATAATTATGTTCTAATTTTCTCCTCACCCATAATAAATTCTTTCTCCTATTTATCTTTCCCATCTATGCAAAATGGAATTTTTAATTCATAGTTCTATTCAAGTTTCTCTAAAGAGTAAAAGCAAAAGAAAACAAGATAACAAACCACTGGTCCTCAACTGACTAAATTTAACTTGTTTTTTTTTTCAACTTTGTGTTCTTTCATGAGTCCATATATTTATGCAATCTTTGCCCAAGTTCAGAATATACTTGCACCTCTCTAAAACTTTGTCTATTAAAATCTTTCTTTTCCTTCAAGCTCCATCTTAGCTGTCACTTTTTTCCACGAAGGCTTCCCTGATTCTCCACATAAGTTAAATATTTTCACTACTAAATCTGTGATAGGAATTTATTATTTGCTCTTTAATTTACATCTGCTGCTCTTCTAGGTTTCAGCTGTGTGAAATGAAATCCCCATACTGGGTACTAGCTGGTGAACCCTCTTAATTTTTCTTTCTTGCTTCCTTTTGTACTTTGTCTCTTTAGACATTAAGCTTATTGAAGGTAGAGACTTTCTTTTTTATCAATTGTATCTTCAGTGATTAGCAGAGAGTTTATAGTACATAGGCGCTGAATGTTTATTTGACTAGATTGGATTGAAGGATCAAAGAATACAATATTTGGAAGGGATTTTAGAGACCACCTGATACAATTCATACCTAATAAAGTTTGGAACATTCCCCATCATGATCCAACCTCTGCTTTAAAACTTCTAAATAGAAGGAATCCAGGCCTACCTAAAAGCCAAAAAGTAGGCCTTTTGGCTTTTAGACAGTTGTAATTATTTGGAATTCGTATCTGTCATTTCCATCCTCGGGAACCAAGCAAAACTAAAATTAATTTCACTTTAGTATGGGAGTGTTTCAAAGTCTTGAAGACTTCCAGAGTGTAGTACCTGATAATCAGTCTTTTGCTGTATTTTTGAAAGATCAATTTCTCTTTTTATGTTTCTCTTGTGTTCTGTGTTTGTAGATCAATTTTTTTGTTCAGTTCTGGTCTTTTCAGTAGAAATAGGTGAAATTCTCCTATATCATTGAAAGACCATCTTCTTCCCTGGAAGATAATGCTCATTCTAGCTGGGTAACTTATTCTTGGCTGTAATCCAAGTTCCTTTGCCCTTCGGAATATCTGATTCCAGGCCCTTCGATCCTTCAAAGTAGAAGCTGCTAGGTCCTGTGTGATCCTAATTGTAGCTCCCCGATATTTAAATTGTTTCTTTCTGGCTTCTTGTAATATCTTTTCCTTGGTATGATAGTTCTGGAATTTAGCCACGATATTTCTGGGGGACTTAATTTTTGGGTTTCTTTCAGGAGGTGATCGGTGGATTGTTTCAAGGAGTATTTTGCCTTCTGGGTGTAAAATATCAGGGCAGTTTTCTTTTATGATTTCCTGGAAGATAGTGTCCAGGTTCTTTTTTTCATCATGGCTTTCAGGAAGCCCTATAATTCTTAGATTGTCTCTCCTAGATCTATTTTCCAGGTCAGTTGTTTTTCCTAGGAGATATTTCATGTTTTTCTCTATCTTTTCATTTTTTTTGTTTTTGTTCAACTGATCCTTGATTTGTGTTCTGTTTTCTACAGAAAATCCTATTATCAATTTAGGACCCTTCCTCTCCAAGGACTACTCCTTAAACCATCCTCATCCAATGTTCACTATTATGTATTATAAAAGAATAGTGAGACTTCCCAGGAATATTTTCATTGGGACAGAGAGTATGGAGTGGATGACTTTGTGCAAAGAGGGAATGAGACTGAAATTGGGACCAGAGATGGTCAGAAAAGAGTCCTGGGAGAATCCAATGACAAGACTAAGATCCTTGTAGCTAAGCCTCAGCAAACTCCAATTGAGACTCAAAGCCTTCTGATAAAGATGCTAACTAGAGGGAGGAAGGCACATTAGTTTTGATATTACTCTTTTTTTATTAATACTTTTTATTTGCAAAACATATGTATGGGTAATTCCTAAACATTAACCCTTACAAAGCTTTCTGTTACAAATTT
>JAJPUD010000911.1:225168-258195 GCA_023553655.1 Myrmecobius fasciatus
CTTGAAGTCACTCAGTTCTGTCAAGCCCTAGTTGTTGCTGGTTTTAGTTTCCAATAGGGATATAGATCTCAGAGTTCAAAGAGGATGCCTGAGTATCCTTATGGGAGACTGAGAAAAAATTGGGGATAATTTCTATTTCATCAGCACTTATTTAATATTCAAACCTGGTCTTGGTAGAGAAATGAAGGAGAGATCTCAGAAAAGTATCATCAATACTCCATTCCTGGGCTCATTCCCCTCCAAAGATGCAGAAAAGAGAGAGATCCAGTAGAAATAGTTTGTTCATTTTATCCCTTATGGAATTCCTGGCAGTTGAGCCAGTGAAAATATAATTCTAATCACTGATTTAGTGACTAATGGGAGGGACAGACAATCCCAGAGATGACTATACTAACCTACTTCTCAGAATTTACTGCTGTATAATATCTTGAAATGTGGTCAAAAGGTAATTAAAGGCATGGTAAGGAACAGAAAGAAAGTCTAAGTACTCACTGTCTTTCTTGTGCAATCCTCCCATGAAGGATTTGGCTATCTCCTTTCCAAGGACTTTTCACCTCATGAGATTTAGGGTTTTCCAATTCTATTTTTTAGGAATCCATTTCTCTTAACTTATGCATCGATGAAAATGGACATTCATTTAAACAATCAGCAAGTATTTGGGAGCACATTTCTTGTGAACTTAGCATTGTTAATTATTGTGAGAGATTCTGCCCTTAAGGAGCTTACTCTTTAGCTTTTCTATCCACAAATGGAAAACAACAGATAGAGATTTTTCGGTCATAGAATCATTCATGCAAAAAAATCTTAAAATATTAGAGCTGGAAGTGGAGCTCTTTGAGATTATTTTAACCAAGCCTATTATTTTTACAGATGAGGAAACTGACATAAGAGACATAAAACTGACTTGGTATAAGTCAGCTATTATGCTATATTATAGTAGTAGGAGAACTAGGAATAGAACCTCAGGTTCCTGAATTTTAGTTTGTTTTGTATCATTATAAGGCCTCTAATTGACCTTCCATCTGACCCTGGACCTTTCATCTCCTGCTATACTTGTCCCCTCAGGTCAGGTGGCACCAGGCCAGAAACTTAAATCTATTCAAACAGGACTTCCCTCTCCCACTACTATGGAAGCTTCCACCTCCTGCTGTGCCTGACTCATCTCTACAATCTGTTAGGAAGAGAAATGAACTTCCATCTGATCAAATGCCTTTCTTTTCTTTCTTCATCTGTTCCCTGAGAATAGAGGACAAGGAAAGCTAATGGGGAACAGGACTTCCATCTCTTACCATGGAGGTTTGACTTTCATCTTTTGCTTGGCCATCATCTGCCTAATCTTTAACCTTGGAGGAAAAAGGAGAAGAGAAATGAGGGTCTTCCTTCTGACCAGGAACCTTCTGTTTCATGATATGTGCCTCGTTCCTCTTCTCTAGCTTCCTTAAAGAAGAATAGTATCTTTCACTTAATGGTTAACACATTCTTTACATCTTAGTGAATGTGAACCCCTGTAAGTTATCATCCAAACTCTATTCCTCATCTCCCTATCACTTAATTCCTTACTCTCATTACCCTTAACCCTCCAACCCCCAAATCCTACACAAATGTTATCCTTCCCTTTCAGTGCACCCTCTGGAATATCTGTACCAGAGACAAAAAGCTTCCCTTCAGCTTTAAACTTTTTTTCTCTCCTACTACTTCCATTTTCTAATGTAATCCACCCTTTAGAGTACTTTTCTGCATCCAATGAATACATCACTGGAGACTGAACGTGTAAAATTTTCTTCCTGACTTCTTTCTAATTTTTCCAGACATTTTTATAAAATAGAGAAGTCTTTTTCAAGTAATTTATGTTTTTCAATTTATCAGTCACTAGATTGTTAAATGTCATTGCTTCTTTACTCTGCCTTATTGAATCTGTGGAATGATCTATATTTCAATTTCTTAACTAAAATGAGATAGTATTGAAGATAGCTACTTTATAAAATTGTTTGAGTTCTGAAAGTTCAATTTCTCTTTCATCCATACCTCTTTTGTTTATTTCTCTTGATAGTCTGGATCTTCTCCTCCAAAGTATTTTTTTATTATTTTATTGCATTATATAAAATATTCTTTTGAATCTGATTTGTATAGCATTAAAAGTGTATATTCACTTTATCAGTAGTATTTGAGTACTGAATATTTCTTCTCCTATTTAAAGCTGTCATTTATTTATTTATTGTTTTTTGCAGAGGCAATTGGCATTAAGTGACTTGCCCAGGGTCACACAGCTAGGGAATGTTAAGTGTCTGAGACCAGATTTGAACTCAGGTCCTCCTGACTTCAGGGCTGGTGCTCTATCCATTGCGCCACCTAGCTGTCCCTGCCCTTTATTTCTTTAAGGAGAACTATAATTGAATCTCTGCAATATTTTATAAGTTTAAGTAGTTTGATTTCCAGATATTTTATTGTATTTTATAGTTATTTGTCATGGAATTATCTTTTCTATTATAGCCTTTTAAATTTTGCTATCATTATGATAATGATGTAGCTTCTCATAATTTTATTTCATATCTTATTTTGCTTCTGTATCTATATCTTATAAGGCTTTTTTAAAAAAGCATAAATGAATTTTGTTTTTGTCAATGACATTTTCCTTATTGATTACATAATTATATAGTTTGAGCTTTTTTTTATTAATTTTTTTTCCAATTAACAAAAATGTGCTTTCTTTTCCATCTATTCCTTCTCTTAATTCTCTTTAGAATGCAAGAAAAACAAAACTGCTATGCAAACATGTAACTGGTATGGAATAATTTTCTCATTACTGGGAATCACTGCTCTGAGTCTATTTGAAGGTGGAATTGGGCAGCTATAGAGAAAGGAGAGCTCAGGTTTTCTCTGAACTCTTCAACTCTTTAGAATCTCTTCAGGCTGTGCAGTCACTTTGAGTGCTTCTGGAATTGCAGCTTCAAGAGAAGATCATTAGTACCAATTCCATTTCAGGTTAGTAAAGTAAATAAATAGGACTATGGAAAGAGCTGGAAGTCTCCATCATGTCCTTATCCCTAACTTGCTACAACTAGGCAAAATTTCCCTTTTGGATAATATGTAGGACTCTCTTTTGGTTGAGTTGAATTATCTTGCTCCCAATAGTAAAGCTCTTTCACTCTATATTGTCCTGTTTAGAAATTCTTATATATATTTTCTCATACTTATGCTTTGACTTGGATAAATAGATTTCTTAGTTATTTATAATGAATGCTCATTGTGGAATTGGTATTTTTTAGGAAGGGAGTCAAACTTTGCATGTAAATCTTGGATTCTCTTTCCCTTTTAATGAATGACAATCTGAAATTTAGCTTGAACATGAAAATACCTTATACTAATAATATTTAATAGAGCAGATAGATTTAATTCTAGCCCAATATTACCTCTCTCTGAAGAGAAATGGCTAAGATACTGGCTCCAATCTCCTGCTTTTCCTGTTGGTAGAAATTAAAGTTTCACTTGGAGAAGTTGGGAGGCAGGAGGAAAAGGCCCCAGAGATATTCGTTCTGTCTTTCAAAATGATACTCCCCTGTAATAGAACAGCTTTATTATACATGAATGGTCAACAAAGCAAATGTCCTCATCAATCATGTCCATAAGAAATATTTGTGCACGTTTCTTCTTCCTCTAACCTGTTGCGATGAGAATTCAAGTTCAAGTGTCAACCACATCTATTCTTCCTTTTTTTGTTTCTATAAACTTCTACTTGCATATCCTGATTCCATGAAATAGTTTTCTCTAACCTACCTTTCCCTCTCCTTAATTTCATTCCTTTCCCCTTATGTTTCTATTTTTCTTTTTAGACTGTTAATACATAATCAAAACACTCACACTTTTCTGTCTAATTAGAGTCCTTCTATGACTGATGATAGTAGAGTTTTAATGGGAATACATGTATCATCTCCTTATGTTAGAATTCAAATGTTTTTGTTTTGTTTTGTTTACTCTCTTATAAGTGCTCATTTATTTTAATCTTTTTATGTTTCTCTTAATTCCTTTGACTGAACTTCAAAGCTAAGAATAATTTGTGTTGCATTGGTATCAAATGGTCTTTTAAGATGTCAAAGAATTCTACTGTCAATCCATCAGGACTAGGATTTTTTTTCCCTTTCATAGTTCCTTTACTGGTAACTTCATTTTCTTTTCTGTGGCTGAATTATTTAAGACCCTTCTTTGGTCTTGGGTTAGTTTATCAGTCAGTTAGGAAACATTTATTAAGTGCCCATTATGTGCCAGACACTGTGTTAAACTCTGGAAATAGACAGGTGAAAGACTTGCTCTCAAGGGGAGATAATGAGCAAATACATATACAAAAAAAAGCTACATCTAAAATTAAAACAGAGATGGCATAAAATTAAGAGAAGTTGGGGAAAAGTTTCCTGTAAAAGATAGGATTTTAATTAAGACTTAAAGGAAGCAAGAGAAACCAAAAGATGGAGTTGAGGAGGGAGAATATTCCAGGCATGAGGGACTGGACAGAGAAAATGACTGGAATGGAGAGTTGGTATGTCTTATTCATAGAATTGAAAGGCGACCAGTACCATTTGATTGAAGAGTGTTACCTCTCAGACTGGCTAAGATGATAGGAAAAGATAATGATAAATGTTGGAGGGGATGTGGGAAAACTGGGACACTAATACATTGTTGGGGAAGTTGTGAAGTGATTCAGCCATTCTGAAGAGCAATTTGGAGTTATGTCCAAAGGGCTTTCAAAATGTACATACCCAGGGGCAGCTAGGTGGCACAGTGGTTAGAGCACCAGTCCTGAAGTCAGGAAGACCTGAGTTCAAATCTGGTCTCAGACACTTCCTAGCTGTGTGACCCTGGGCAAGTCACTTAACCCCAATTGCCTCAGCAAAAAGCAAAAAAAAAAAAAATGTACATACCCTTTGACTCAACAATGTTTCTACCGGGCTTATATCCCAAAGAAATCTTAAAGGAGGAAAAAGGACCCACATGAGCAAAAATGTGGCAGCCTTTTTTGTAGTGGTAAGAAACTGGAAACTGAATGGATGTCCATCAGTTGGAGCATGGCTGAATAAGTTATGGTATATGAATATCATGGAATATTATTGTTCTATAAGAAACAATCAGCAGAATGATTTCAGAGAGGCCTGGAGAGACTTACATGAACTGATGGTTTTGAGGAAAGTGGGCCTTCTCTCAATAATAATTGTTCCCCTCAGTGATGGCTATGGGAACTGATCTGTAAGCAGGTCTAGTGGTTTAAGAACCATTGATTCCTGAGATATCAGTTCTTCTTACTCAGCAAGTACATTGAAAGATTCTTCATTATTTCTCCTTGCAAATCCCTATGTCACATATGGCCAGAAACAGACTTATTCCAAATATCAATGTGATTGTTCTATGTAGGAGAAGGCACATTTTTTTCATCAATCTTAATAGAATTACCAAATTTGGACATCTCATTATCCAGTGAGGAAAATAGAACAGATTCTAAAAAGGAAGAAAAAAGAATAGTGGTCACAGAAAAAATCACTTAAGTGGAGCAGTGGATAGAACATTTGACCTGACATTTGAAAGACCTAAAGTAAAATCTGGCCTCAGAAACTTACTAGCTATGTGGCCTTGAACAAATCACTTAATTTCTATCTGCCTCATTTTTTTATTTGTAAAATTGAGATAAGCTAGTCCATAGATAACAAAATATGCATTGCTGCTTCCTTACATCTATAATATCTTTATGAGAACATGTTGAATATGCATCAAGTTTATACTTAATGAAAATATAAATGGAATAGATAAGTTTTCACAAAATATTACATGTTATATAGCACAGCACATTTTCATAAACAACTGGCTAAAAGGTACAGAAAATATTCTATTTTACTATACTGATTATTTGTTAATTATTGAATAGCATATTTAAAAATCAAAAGAGGGCTTTAGCCTCTTTAAATGTAAAAACATGGGGGCGGCTAGGTGGCATAGTGGATAGAGCACCAGCTTTGAAGTCAGGATGACCTGAGTTCAAATTTGGTCTCAGACACATAATACTTCCTAGCTGTGTGACCCCTGGGCAAGTCGCTTAACCCCAATTTCCTCAGCCAAAAAAAAAATGTAAAAACATGTTTTATGTTGACTTTGTCTCCTCAGAAAGAAGCATAGTGCCTAGCACAGAGTAGAGGCTTAATAAATGTTTGATGATTATTTGCTTTAATACTATGAAGTGCAACTTTAAAAGCTATTCACTGTTAAGGTGCATCTTGCACTTATGTTGATATAACTCAACTTCATGCCAGGATCATTTTACATATGGCTCTTTCATTAATGTAAGAAATAATTACTTGATGCTTGATACCTGGAGATGAAGTTGATGCTAAACCTTTGGAAAGGAAAAAATGTTCTCCAGTTCTCCTCCTTCATAAAAAACACAAATGGTTCCAGACTTTCTTCAGGATAGGACCTAAGGAGAGAGAAAAACTAAGAAAGCAACATTTTTCTTAGCTCTAGAGGAAATTTGGCTTTTCAATATATACCTGATTTCTATCTTCCTTCTTGAGAGATGGGTAAATTTCCTAGGGGGTGAAAAAACTATGTCCAAGATCATAATATAATTGACTGAAAATCTCTCTAAATATTTTGTTTAATGATTAACAAACTCTCCTCTGATTATTACTTCTCTTTCTCAGTGATTCTGAAATTCCACAAGTCATGCAAACCTCATTTTCTATCCTTCACTGCCTAATTTTTTATTTCTATTTCCCTTAACTGCCCCCTTAAAGTTTCAATCAAAATCTATCCATCCTCTCACTGTGCCCTTTGGAATGCCTACTCCACAGGCAATAAATTTCCTCAACTGCCCATCCCTCCCTCCTCATTTCTTTATAGATTTTGGAGGGTGCTATACTCTTCATGGCACATATGTAGTGCTGCTTATTGAATCCAATTCTGATGTGAGTAAGTTTTCAGAACTACAAACCCTTTTTCCCCCTCTACTGCCTCTGTTATCTATTTTTCCTCTGCACCTCATTTGTATAACATGATTACTATCTTTACCTCCACTCTACCAATCTTTCTTTTCAGCTATCTTATTGTTTATGTGAATCTTAAACACATAGTACAAATTTCTCATATAAAAAAAACATAAACAATTTATCCATATTTAAAGTTTGTCCATGCTAAGTTCCTTAAAATTGATCTTTGATATTGGTTCTTAAATGTTAAATTTTCTGTTAAGTTCAAGTTTAGTTGATAGAAAGTGCTGAAAATCTGCAAGTTCATTGAATGTACATCTTTTCTCATTGAAATTTATAGATAATTTTTCTGGATATGATATTTTTGGTCTTAGGCCTAGTTCTTTTGCTTGTCTGTAGATATGATTATAGGACTTGTGATCTTTTATTGTAGCTGCTGCCAAGTCTTGTACAATTCTAATTGTAGCTCCAGTGTATTTGAGTTGTTTTTTTCCCTGTTTTTGCAAAAATTTCTCTCTGATATGGGGTTTTTAAATTTTGGCAATAATAATAATATTATGTTTTTCATAAAGGATCTATTTGAGATAATAATTAGTGGATTTTTTTCTATTTCTCCTTTCCTCTCATGTTCTATCATTTCAGAACAATTTTCTTGAATTATTTCCTCCATTATTGGGTCAAGGTTCTCTTTTTGGTCATTATTTTCTGACAGTTCAATTATTCTATTTTCTATTCTTGATCTGTTCTCCAGATCTGTCATTTTTCTTTTTTTTTTCTTTTTTTGTTTTTGATCTGTCGTTTTTCTTATGTTTCACATTCTGTTCTATTTTCTCATTTTTTTATAATCTGTTATGCTATTTCTTGGTCTTTCATAGCTTCACTGGCTTCTTGCCCAATTCTAATTTTCAAAGAATTATTTTCATCTTTGAGATTCTGTGCCTCCTTTTAGTTGATTAATTTTTTTTTCTAATTCTTTTTTTTTTTTGTTTTAAAAAAATTCCTCAATGTCTCTTATTTGATTTTTTAAATTCTTTTTTTAAGTTCTTCTATAAATTCTCTTTGGACAGGAGTCATTTCATGTTACTCTTTGGGGCAGCTTTCTTTCTTTCTTTCTTTCTTTCTTTCTTTCTTTCTTTCTTTCTTTCTTTCTTTCTTTCTTTCTTTCTTTCTTTTCTTTTTTTTTAACTAAAGTGTCGTCCTCTGAAGTTGGATCCTGGTCTTCCCTGTTCCCATAATATGTTTCAATTGTGGGGTTCTTTCTTCTTTACCAGTATATCTTTTTTTTTTTAATCAGAGGTATTAGTGTAAGCACCTTTAATCGCGGGAGGGAGGGGGAATGACGCTACAAGCTTTCATTCACCTCTTCACTCTGACCAGGAATCCCAAATCAGAAGCTCTACCCTCCTACAAGTGCCCATAGCCAGCAAGGTCCCTGCCACACTGCCTCTGCACTTATCAGGTGCTGGTTCCTTCTTACCTAGGGCCACATCTCAGCAGCACAGCTGGGCCTGGCCTTCCCAAATATTGCAAGAATAATCCAAGAAAATTGTGTTGGAGTGATAGAACATGAGAGGAAAGTAGAAAAAGAAAAGATTCACTGATCACCATTTCAAAGAAATCTTTTGCTGAAAACACAGGAATACCATTGCCAATTTTGAAATCCCCAGATAAAAGAGAAAATTTTGCAAGAAACAAGAAAAAAAATTCAAATACACTAGAGTTACAATTAGAATAGTACAGGAATTATCAGCAGCCACAATAAAAGACTGCAGGTCCTGAAATCATATATAGTGACAATCAAAAGAACTAGATCTGTGGTCAAAAACATATACAGCAAAATTATCCAAAATGTTTAATGGGGGAAAAAGGACATTCAACAGGCTTGTGGATTTTCAGGTCTTTATCTCAATCAAACCAGAACTCAAAAAAAATTTAATATTTAAGAGCCAATACCAAAGGTCAATTTCAAGGAACTTAACATGAACAAATTATTTATGTTTTTTACATGGAAATGTACACCATATGTTTAAGATTGAAATCAGGATTTGGGTAGCTCAAAAGACAGATTGGGGCACAATTGAATATGATTTGACTCTAAAAAGCAAAACTGCCTAGGAAAAGGTAAAAATTATACAAATGGGTGCAGAGGAAGAATAGAAACAGAGGTATTAGAGGGGGCTGGAGGGCTCATAGTTCTGAAAACCTATTCATTGGGAATGGGTTAAATAGGCAACACTACATATATATCACAAAGGATGTAGTACCCTCCAAAATCTATAAAGAAATAAGAAGAGGGGACAGCTAGGTGGCACAGTGGATAGAGCACCAGCCCTGAAGTCAGGAGGACCTGAGTTCAAATCTGATCTCAGACACTTAACATTCCCTAGCTGTGTGACCCTGGGCAAGTCACTTAACCTCAATTGTCTCAGCAAAAAGCAAAAAAAAGAAAAAAGAAATAAGAAAAGGAGGGATAGATGGATGGGTGGGAAGCAAGGAACGAGGGAAGAAGACAAAAGAGGGATCCATATTGCAGTAGATTAAGGAGCAGAGTTAAACTAGAAGAGTTTGCAGAGATAGGAAAGAATAAATACACAAACACTCTAACAAGGAACAGAAGTAGTATTCACTAGGAGAAAAAAGTATGGCCAATAATCATTGATCTTACACAAAGTAAAAAATAAAGATTCAATCAAGAGAGAAATCTACAAAAAGGTGCTCCAAATCACTATTGATCAGAGAAATGCAAATTAAGACAACTCTGAGGTACCACTACACACCTGTCAGATTGGCTAAAATGACAGGAAAAGATAACGATGAATGTTGGAGGGGATGTGGGAAGACTGGGACACTGATGCATTGTTGGTGGAGCTGTGAATGGATCCAACCATTCTGGAGAGCAATTTGGAGCTATGCTCAAAAAGTTATCAAACTATGCATACCCTTTGACCCAGCAGTGTTTCTATTGGGCTTATATCCCAAAGAGATTTTAAAGGAGGGAAAGGGCCTCACATGTGCAAGAATGTTTGTGGCAGCTCTTTTTGTAGTGGCTAGAACCTGGAAACTGAATGGATGCCCATCAATTGGAGAGTGGCTGAATAAATTATGGTATATGAATGTTATGGAATATTATTGTTCTGTAAGAAACGACCAGCAGGATGATTTCAGAGAGGCCTGGAGAGACTTGCATGAACTGATGCTGAGTGAAATGAGCAGAACCAGGAGATCATTATATACGGCAACAACAATACTATATGAGGATCATTTGTGATGGACATGACTCTCTTCAACAATGAAATGCTTCAAACCAGTTCCAATTGTTCAGTGAAGAGAGCCATATACACCCAGAGAGAGGGATGTGAAATGTGGACCACAACATAACATTTTCATGTTCTCTATTGAGGTTTGCTTGCATTGTATTTCCTTTATCAGATTATTCTTTCTTGTAGATATGATTTCTCCTGCACAAAAAAATGATGCAGTAACTATACATATATTCGATTTCTTAAGTATTCTAACATAATTATCATGTAGTGGATATCCTGCCATCTAGGGGAGGGGTGGGGAGTAGGGGGGAAAAATTTGTAACAGAAAGCTTTGTAAGGGTTAATGTTTAGGAATTACCCATACATATGTTTTGCAAATAAAAAGTATTAATAAAAAAAGAGAGAGAAATCTACATTATATGTCAGCCATACTGATATTGTTTTAGATGCATGTTTACATATGGGTAAATATATGTGTCTGAGTATATGTTGCTTTATGTACATGTGTATATGTGGGTAGGTTTCTGGGTTGATGTGAATGTATACGTATTGGAGTCCAGCTCCAGAGAATATCCAGAGTATGAATCAGTGTGAATATGCATGAGCCAGGAGGAAAGATTTGCTTTGCAATTTTCATTTATTAATCTGTGTCAGTTTATATATTTAAGCTAGTATTGCATTAATACCAACTACCTCCAGGTGGTACTATATACACATTCCAGGGTTAATGTAAATATAGACCATACTCGGACATTTCAGTTTAACTTTAACTAGCAATAATAAGATATCTATCCTAACAGGGTCATAAATAACAGTAACTATCCATAACAAGGTATTTGTCAAAACAGAGTTGTAAATAGCATAGTTGTGCTGTCTTGTTCCTATTACATGCATTCTTCATCAAGATTATCTTAAATTTTTCTTAAGTATGTCTTTCATTTATTGTTAAGGGAAGTGTTGAGCCAGTGCTTTGAATTGCTCATCCTTACAGAGAGCAGGTCTCAAGTAATATCTGAATTGGCCTTCTACATATATGTATACATATGTATGTATGTTTGTGTATAGATGGAGGTGTGTGGATATCTCTATGTGTGTACATGTGTATATATATATTTATATATATACTTATATAAATATATTTGTCCTTAAAAATAGCCTGTTTGGGGGAAGTAGAGGTAATGAAAGGAGAAAAAAGAATAAAGTAAAAAAAGGGAACCACAGAGGACAAAAGAACAACTTACAAGGAAGCAAAGAAAAGATTGACACTGATGAATGTAATTTCTTCTACTATTATTCTTTCTTGGACTGAAAATTTATTCTTATATATTTTGAATCCTCCCTGATGTTCTGCTGGGCACATGAAACTGTTCTATTTTGTTTTGTTTTATTTTCCTTCTCTGTCTTTCTTTTTTTCTATTCTGTTTTAAACAAAGAAAAAATAAACAAGAAAGAAACTAAGGAGATTAAATAGAAGATTTGAAAAGTTAGATATGATAGACTTTTGAAGAAAACTGAATGAAAACAAGAAGGATCATACATATTTTGCAGCAGTAAGTGGTACCTATACAAAAATTGACAATTTAATAGGGCATAAAAATCTTAAAATCCAATGTCGAAAGGCAGAAATATTAAACGTATTCTTTTCAGATTATAATGCAGTAAAAATTACATTAAACATTGCAGAGGAAAGAAAGTTGAACGCAAACTAAATAATCTAATCTTAAAGAATAAGTAGGTCCAATAACAAATCATAGATACAATCAATAATTTCATTAAAGAGGATGACAAAAATGAGACAACATACAAAATTTATGGAATGCAAGCAAAGTAGTCCTTAGGGAAAAATTATTTCTCTAAATTCTTACATTAACAAAATGGAAAAAGAACAGATCAATGAATTGGGTATGCAATTAGAATATCACTGTTCTTGTACAATTTTCTCTCCTGGTTCTGCTCACTTCACTTGCATCAGTTCATATGTCTTTTTAAGTTTTTTTCTTAAAATCATCTTCTATATATTTTTTTGTACCACAATAGTAATTTTTTGAAATTTTATTTTTTTTTCAAGTACATGTAAAAACAATTTTTAACCTTATTTTTTTTTTACAATTTGAGTCCCAAATTCTCTCCCACTCTTTCTCCTCTTCTTTCTTGTTGAAAAAGCAAGCAATTTAATAAAACTTATACATGTCCAGTCATGTGAAATATTTCCATATTAGTCACATTGTGAAAGAAACAAGTTCCAAGAAAAAGAAAGTTAAAAACAGTATTCTTTGATCTGTATTCAGATTTAATCAGTTCTTTCGGTGAATAGAATCTTTTATCATAAGTACTTCAGAATTGTCTCGAATCTTTCCATTGCTGAGAATAGCTAAGTCATGCATAGTTGATGATCATACAATATTGCTGTTACTGTATACAATTTTCTCCTGATTCTGCTCATTTCACCTTGCTTCAATTCAGTAAGTTATTCATGTTTTTCTGAAAGCATGCTGCTCATTATTTCTTATAGTACAATAGTATTCCATCACATTCATATACCATAACTTGTTCAGCATTCCTCAATTGATGGAGATTTCATCAATATCCAATTCTTTGCCACCCCAAAAAAGTTGCTTTAAATATTTTGTACATATAGCTTCTTCCTCCCTCCCTGCCTGTGTCTCTCCTTCCTTCCCTATTATCTTTCCCTTCCTTCCTTCCTTCCTTCCTTCCTTCCTTCCTTCCTTCCTTCCTTCCTTCCTTCCTTCCTTCCTTCCTTCCTTCCTTCCTTCCTTCCTTCCTTCCTTCCTTCTTCCCTTGTTTCCTCCCTTGTTTCCTTCCTCCCTCGTTTCCTTCCTTCCTTCCTTCCTTTTTTTTTTTTTTGGACTACAGACTTAGATGTTTCAATTCTGGGTCAAAAGGTATGCCATTAGAAAATAGTTACAAATTACTCTCCAGGATCATTGGATCAGTTCACAATTCCAATAGCAGTGCTGTAGTGTCCCAATTTTCCAACATCATATTCAATATTTGTGATTTTTCCTTCTTTTTTTATCATATTAGCTAACCTAATAGTAGTGAGGTAGTATCCTAGAATTGTTTTAATGTGCATTTATGTGATCAATAGTGAGAGAATTTTTTTTTTTTTTCATGAGACTTGGTAGCTTTGAATTCTTCTGAAAACTGCTTGTTCACACCCTTTGACTATCTATTAGGGAAGGACTCATATTCTTCAAAATTTGACTCAGTTCTCTATATTTGAGAAATGATGGCTTTATTAGAGAAACTTGCTGTAAAACTTTTCTCCAGTTTTTTTGTTTTCCTTCTAATCTTGAATGTATTGGTTTTGTTTTAATTTAATGTAGTTAAAACAATCTATTTTATTTCAGGTAATGCTCTCTGTATCTTGTTTAATCCTAAATTCTTCCCTTGTGCATTGGTCCATAGGCCTGATCCCCTAATTTGCTTAGGGTATCACTTTTTATGTTTAAATATGAAATGTTGGTCTATACTTAATTTCTGCAAAATTGCTTTTCAGTTTTCCTGGCAGTTGTTGTCAAATAGTTAAATTCTTGTTCCAGAAGTTTGCGTCTTTGTGTTTATCAAACATTAGGTTATTATAGTCATTTCTTACTGTGTATTGTTTATTTTGCTGAGTATTTATTCCACTGATTCATCATTCCATCTTTTAGCCCGTACTAGAGTATAGTTTTTTTCCCCATTGATTCCTTTGATATTCTTGATTATTTGCTCTTCTAGATAAATTTTATTATTTTTTCTAGCTCTGCAAAAATATTTTTGGCATTTTGATGGGTATAACATTTTATAAATATATTAATTTAGGCAGAATTGTTATTTTTACTATATTGGCTTGACCTACCCATGGGCAATGAAAAAGTTTCCAATTATATTTATATAAAACTATGTGTGGAAAAGTATTTTGTAATTGTGTTCATATAATTTTTGGTTTGTCTTGGTTGATAAATTTGAAAGTATTTTATATTATATACAGCTATTTTAAATGGAATTTTTATTTCTATCTCTTCTTGTTAGGTTTTGTTGGTAATATAGAGAAATGCTGATGATTTATGTGGGCTTATTTTATATTCTGTAACTTTGCTAAAATGCTAATTATTTCACCTGGTTTTTAGTTGATTTTCTGGAGTTCTCCAACTATATACCATCATACCATTTGTAGAATGACAGTTTTGTTTTCTTATTGCCCATTTTAGTTCCTTCAATTTCTCTCCTCTTTACTTATTGTTATAGCTAGCATTGCTAATACAATATTAAATAATAATGGTGATAATGGGCATGCTTCTTCATTTAACAAGGCCTCTAGCTCAGAACTTAATGTTGGTTTTAGAGAAATACTAGTTTTTAATATTTTAAGGAAAACTCCATTTATTACTATGTTTTCTATAAAATTTTTTAAAAAATAGTAATAAGTTGTGTTTTGTCAAAATCTTTTTCTGCTCTATTGAGATGGTTATTTATTTATTTTTGTTTGTTTTTTAGTTATGTTTTGCTGTTGATAATTCAATTGTGCTGATACTTTTCCTAACATTGAACCAGTTCTGCATTCCTGGTATAAAACCCAACTCATCAATTCTTGTGATATATTGCTATAATCTTCTTGCTAGTGTTTTGTTTTAAATTTTTTGCATCAATATTCATTAAGAAAATTGATTTATAGTTTTCTTTCTCTGTTTTGAGTCTTTCTGGTGTAGGTGTTTAGCACCATATTTGTGTCTTGAAAGGACCTTATTCTTTGCCTATTTTCCAAGTTATTTATATAGTATTGGAATTAATTGTTTAAATAGTTGGTAGAATTCATTTGTGAATCCATCTCGTGCTGAGCTCTTAGGGAGCTCATTGATGGCTTGTTCATTTTTTTTCTAAAATAAGATTATTTAATAATTCTATTTCTTCTTTATGTTTTTATAAATATTCATCCTATTTCACTTATATCTATTAACATCCAATTGGATAAAATAGTTCTTAATAATTGCTTTAATTTTTCTACATCGATGGTAAATTCACCCTTTTAATTTTGTTATTAAAACACAATAGTATTCCATTACTTTCATACATCATAACTTATTCAGCTGTTCCCTAATTGATGAGCATCCCATCTGTTTCCAATTCTTTTCCTTTACAAAAAAGAGCTGATATAAATATTTTTATACTTACGGGTCCTTTCCCTCTTTTGGGGGGGAGGTGTTTTCCTTCTTTGAGATATAGAACTAACAGAATTGCTACATCATAGGATATGCACAGTTTAATAGGTTTTTTTGGGGGAAATTTTTCCAAATTGCTTTCCAGAATGGTTAGACTAGCTTCTAGCTTTACACATGGTTTATTGGTGTACCAGTTTTTTTCCCATATCCCCTCCAATGTTTGTCACTTTTCTTTTTATCATTTTAGCCAATCTGGCGAGTGTAATGTACATCAGAGTTATTTTAATTTGTATTTCTCTATTATTTATTTAGAACAGCACATGATAGGCAACTTCCAGGGTAGGAAGTTTTCAACTGAAACTGAAATTATCCACAACCATTATGAACAAATGATTCATAAAATGAACAAATGATGAACAATGATTATGAACAAAATCATGAAGAATAGAAATACAAATTAAAACAACTTTGTGAGAAGACAAGCTTACCAAAGCACTTTTATTGGATCTGTGAATTGGTTCAATTGTTAAAGTCAATGAGTGAACAACCTTTATAAGTTATGAATATCCTCTTCCTAACTCATACAATGAAACTACATCTTCCTATCAAAATTCTAGAGGTATCCCTGAAAGTTTCTCTAAGATACTGGTTTGAGCCCTCATTCTAGTAAATTTCCCTTCATGTCAATTACCTGTGATGAGCACTCTTGTATCATTTAACCCAGTAACATTAGTTACATTTTTACAAAGGGACATTTGCTACAAAGACATAGCAAGAATATATTACCTTTCCCTATCCTCAAACTAGAGGCAGAATGTAACAATCTCCTCTTCTATCAACCACCTTAGTCCCTGGGTTCACACAATGTATTTTCCCCACTGAGTTTATTTCCAAATGTGGTAAAACCTATGGAGATTAGTCTCTGCCTTGGCACTGAAAATGATTAAGCAGGTCTCTGTTCAGGGCTCATGCTTCAGTCAGTCTCCCCTGTGCTTGGCCTCTTACAAATCTGGAGTGTATTTTCCAGCTCCTAGAAATCTGAGATCAGCTATTCTGACCTTTGGAAACTCTCAAGATCAAAGCATTCTTCCACATGTTTTCACTTAAAAGCAGAGAATAGTTGATTCAAGAGAGAAAAAAGCCCACAATAAGTCCCTTTGCCCATAGATCACCTGGAAGCTGTTTAGATTGGGAGGTAAAGACCTGAGGTCTTTCTTCCATTGAAGACTCAGAGCAGTTTTTGCCTCCTCATTTGAATACAGCCACATTGACTTTTCAATGCATCACCCAGCCACCCAGCCCCTTCAACCTCAGTCATCACTCAAAAGTCCTTTCTCTTTGTTATATGTTTATTATATTAGAACCAGTTAGAGAATGTCCAAATATTAAAGTTACAGCATTCTATAAAGCAGGGAGCAAGTCCCTTCATCACACATCATCACACCTTTTTGGAAGCAGGTTCCTCAGTCTCTTCCATGTAGATTGGCAGCAGGTAGAGCATGCTCTGAGGAAGTGATTTCATTAGTCAAAATCCTGTTACATGTGCGCAAACCCTGTGATCCAGTGTTATGATTGTTAGGTTTACATATCAAGGAGGAAAAAGAGAGAAATAAAAGATCTGTATATATAAAACATCTGTAGTTGCAGATTTTTTAAATAAAGAAGATATATATGCATATATATGTACAAAGAATTATTTTTATTTTTTATTATACAGAAGATATAAACAACAAATGGATGCCCATAAATTAAGGAATGAATGAACAAATTATTGTAAATAACAAAATGTTATTTCACATAATATGTTTGATTTCTCTTAGTATCAGTTTTCTAAATAATAAGGAAATAAGACATAGGTATTTATGGTTCCTCTTAGCTCTAATATTTATGATTGTGTATTACCCAATCCCTTAAAGCACCATCTGGCTCCTACATCCTCCAGACTCTGTCCATATTTTTATAAGGTTTTGAAGAAAAAGTAAAGTGAGCCAGCTGTTCAGACAGCATAAAGGTTAGGAGAGAGTTTTGTCTTCACTAAGATAAACAATTTTGTGATTCTCTTCTCTGATGACACATTTTCAAAAGATGAGAAATATGAGGCCTATTAGAAAGAACTACTACATGATGAAGAAAATCTATTTCCATATATATATATATATATACATATGTGTGTATATATATGGAATGTTTGGGGAGAAAGGGAGGTGTTTGTATGTTGTATATATGTAAATATTGATGTTGTATATATGTAAATGTGGGTGTTGTAGTAGCAAGTGTAGAAACTCCTAATAGGGTTCTGCTAATGCTTTCCTCATTTTCAAAGGTATGGAGCAAGGTAGGTTCATTTATAACATGGTGTTCTTACTGTATTAGTGTCCTTCTGGAGAACAAACATTGATCTCCAGTACTCAGAGGAGAGTAGATCTTAAAAAACAAATAAAGGTGTAATAGTAAGATGAATAGGTATATATAATTCCTTCAGTCTTAAGAATGAGGTCAGAGAAGATGAGTAAGTAGCACTGAGCTTTGGGAATGGGTTAGTCCTAGACTTTGAACCATGTATATCATGATCTAAATGGTCAAGAGGAGAGACAAGAGACTTTTGGATGATTTCTTTGTCATTGACTTGTTCCTACTGAGGAGCCTTGAGAGTTGTAGCTGACTTTGTGATGTTTTTCATCTGGATTCTTAAGGGTCAGACCTCCTAAGTGGACACAAAGAAGTAAGTCACCCCAGTTTTGTACCTTTTCAGCAGTAATAATCTGAATGGATTGTGATCTTTGACAAAGGTCTTTTTAGAAGAATAGTAGATCTCTAGAGAGGTCTGATCTTCCTCACTGGAGTTCACTCTTACTCTGTATTTTGGTAAATTATTATTTCAGGTGAGCATTCCTATTTAAGGCAAGAATCCTTTCAAAGGTCTAGAGGAGCAAGTCTTGATAAGGTGTTTTTATGGGTTGCTTTTCTGATCAGGGTGCTCTCAGTTCTCATTTCTATTTCTCTTTAGGAAGGGAATATTAATGCTTCCAGATATGGCAGACTTTTTTCTGGTCACATATATGAATTATAATAAATGCAGTTAATCAGACTGAAAAAAGTGACCTCTTCTTTTGGAATCAGCTTTATTCCTGGGTCATCTCTTCTTACTATTAATTTTTAAGTGAACCTAAGAGAGAAATTAGCATATTCAAACTTAGAAAGTAGTAATTTGATGGAAGTATATATATATATATATTTGCTTTTTGCTGAGGCAATTGGGGTTAAATGACTTGCCCAGGGTCACACAGCTAGGAAGTGTCTGAGACCAGATTTGAACTCAGGTCCTCCTGACTTCAGGGCTGGTGCTCTAACCACTGCACCACCTAGCTGCCCCAAAGTATATTTTTTAAACCCATATTTACTGGCTGAAATTAATTATGGAGATCTGAGGAATTTCTGACCTTAAGTCAGACTGAAGATATTAATAGTATATATATGCCTTTGGTGACCATGCAGTCAAGGTATACTGCTTCCTAAAGGCACAAATTAGTTGTGTCTTCAAAAGAGTTTGTCACCTGTATTGAGGAATACTATGGAGTTATTTTGTCCAAGGATTAGAGAGAGACAGATAGATCTGCTTTAGGTCTCTTTTTAGTGTATACATTACTTTGTTTCTATCCTTTGAAAGAAAAGTTGTTCCATTTTTCCCCCTTGTCTGATTGCTTGGAGGTGATGGAACTTTCTTTTTCTAAAAGAGCTGAATTTTATAAAGTAAAAGTGATGACTTTGTCAATTCTACTTTTTAGGGAGAAGACATTCCACCTTAGCTGAGAATTTCAAATAAAGTCTGAAGCTGTACAAATTCACATCCATATGTAGGAATGACTTTGGGAGCAGTGGAGCACTGTCAGTCAGTTGCCACATGAGATTACCATAGAACAATAACCTGGCAGAGACAAAGTAAGATGCCTGTAGATCTTGCAAAGATTATACATTCAAGTTAGGCTGCATATCAGAAAATAACAATGGAAATTAGTTTGATGACATCAGAAATTGGTGGATTCATAACACATGGACTCCATGCTTGTGTATTGGATATGTTCTGTGCGTAAATGTCTCTCCTATTATAATGCCCAGGAATATTCGCTCTTCCCACTGATGTTGTATTTCCCCAGCACATGAGGGAAATGTTTCATTGTCATTTTTATTACTATACTATTTTTATTACTACAGCGAATTCAGTTTTTTTATTAAATAGAAACATAAACACATTTAGCGAAGACAATGATTTATAGTTTTAACTGAATAAAGAGTCCTATAGTATCTTAAATTCTTGTTGCAGATACTCACTTTGTAAATTGGGGGTTGCTTCCAGATGCTACATTAGAAAGGAAATTAATAAAAGAAGGTCAAAAGAAAGTAGTGAAAGGTCTCAATTTCATATCATATGAATATTAGTGAAAAGATATGAGAATGTTCACTTTGAAGAACAGAGGGCTCAGAAAACTCAGGATAACCATCTTCAAATACTTGAAAAGCTGTCACATAGAAGAGATTTTGTAGTTATTGCTATTCAGTCATGACCCCATTTGGGGTTTTCTTGGCAAAGGTATTGAAGTGGTTTGCCATTTCCTTCTTCAACTCATTTTACAGATGAAAAAACTGAAGCAAACAAGGTTAATTAACTTAGCCAGGATCACATAGTAAGTGTCTGAAGCTGAATTTAAACTCATGAAGATGTCTTCCTGATGCCAAAATGAGGGTTCCATCCTTAGCATCACCTAGCCACAGAGAAAAGAACTGGAAGGAATAAAAAGTTCTAAGGAGAGAAATTTTGGCTTGCTATTAAGAAATTTCCTTAGAATTGAAACTATTTAAAAGTGGAACAGTCTTAACAGGTTTTTTTTGTTTCCCTCATAGTAATGTTTTAAAAAATGGCTATATGTCAGCTTAATCACTTATTAAGCATATGGTATTAAAAATTCTTTTTGGATACTGATGTGGCTTCTCAGTGCCCTACCAACTCTGAAATTTTGATCCTGTGAGAGGGTATGAGTAGGTCAAAATAAATCATTTCTATGATCTCTTCTTACTCATATTCTATCATCTGGTGACAAAATATTTCTTTTATTCCTGAATTTGACAGAAAAGGAGATGATGAGAGATAAAGAAAAGTTACCTTTCTTTTAATTTTCTAGAAGAGAAAATAGTTCTGTTAGACCTGGATAAGTCAAATAATGGTTTAGTCTTGGGTAGGTTGAATATGAGGGATGTAGATGGATATTGTGGTTTCCGAGATATGAGAATCTCTAAGTAAGACATTTTTCTTAATGGTGTAAGGCTAGATTTGGTAATTATCTGTTATACATAAATGAACTATTATTATTACGTTCCCTTTTTTATTCAGTAGGCTGAAGACATGGAATCTTGTGCTGATTCTTTTACTGTCACACTTATTTTGGCTGCTATTTCATTCCTATAGCTCCTCAAAGTAAGACTTTTGCTATGTTCACTCCCCTGGAAAAGAATCCTATCCTCAAACTCCACACACTTGTTTTACTAGGGACTTCTTGGGCCAAACTCATCAATCTAGCCTAGTTGGATATAATCCTCCTAATGAGAGTAATAGTGTGCTAATTTCAGTATCAAAAGTAATTCTCTGGCTGTTGGTTTCTCTTCTTATAAAACCTTTACATAACTCTCACTTCTTTTGGATGGATATGTACAAAAGCATTCTTGTATTGTCATCCATTGTGAACCCAAATCATCCTGCACTAGCTATCTCAGTAACTGCTAAGTTGTTGATAACTGATCAGTATTCCAGGGCTTTTAGGGGAGCAGCTTATCACTGTGTTCTACAGGGTGACCTGGTCTATTGGTTATCTCTTTTTGTTCCCAACTCTGAGCATTTCACTTATGGTTTAATCCATGAAATTTCATTGCTATTGGCTTTCATTCAGGCATAATGCTGTAATTGTTCCAAAGTTCATTGGCATGGTGCTCTCTCCTTATTGGTGGAGATGAAGATCCTGCCCTGCAGTTTCTTATCAATGGGCTTTGGGACAGGGTTAGAATGACATTCTAGAAATGGTCCAGAGGAGAGTAGAGGATACTAGGGGCCACAGTGACAAAAAGCCTCCATCTAGTCTCCAGGCCTATGTGTAATCCCTTGTTTTCTAACATTTCTCAAAACATCTGCATCTGTTTTATAGATTCAAAATGAAATGAACCACATTAGGAGGAGAAGTAGCCCAATGCCAGATTCAGGCCAGCTAAAGTGTGCTTTCCTTTGTAAGAAAAACTAACCCTGGATTTATTTAACCTGCCTGATCCTCCCCAATCTCCCAAGAGTATCCTAGTGATCCCCCAGCTCTCCTGGCCTAGCCATGAATGAAAATGATTTTTGCCTTTATTCAACTGAAGCAAAGAGAATTTTACTTTAAAATGAAGGGAAAGGGTAACATAAGACAAAATGCAAAAACTTAACATGGTCAAATTTCAGAGCAATACATAGGCTCTTCCATTTAACTCCACCCCACAATTACAGAGCCAGTCATGGCCCTAAAGGGGAGCAGTGTGCTAGGAGCAGACCAGGGAAGTCTGAGGTGAGGAAGATGGGGAGGGGATAAGGATGGGTAAGCACAAAAGTGATTATCTCAGTGGGATTGAGAAGGTTGCATTTCAACCCATTTCTGTTGAGAAATCATGCAAGTGAATATCCTATATTGCACTGGTTTTTGTCTGAACAGCAAATGTTCACCAAATGATACCAAGCCAAGAAGACTACAGGTTCTCCGCATTTTTCAACACATTCCAGTTTAGCATGAGTATATTCCCACCCTAGGAAGGGAGAAGTATTCACTTTTGAAGAGGCTTCCTCAGCCCCAGATCATATGCTACTAGAGAAATTCTACCCCAGATTTGCCACCCTATATTTGAAACTTAAAGACAGAATAGGAATATTCCTAGACATATTCTAACTAGGTGACCTAAATCAAGTGCCTTAATCTTTCTTGGTTTCATTTTTCCTCACCTATAAAACAGAGATAATAACATTTGTAATATCTACCTCTCACTGAATTGTTAGGAAGCTCACAGTTCTATATAAAGACAAGCTTTCACTCCTCTCATTCCATATTGGTAGCTACATTGCCCACACCCCCTAAGATTTCATTCACTAATAGGGACCCCACCCATCAACCCACAGATTAATAAACATGGTAAATAAGCAAGGGCAGCAGAGACTGATGCACTGGTTTCCTCACCTTTAGACTCTTCAGAGTAGGCATAGAAAGACTGGCTTCTGCACCCTTTATGCACCCTTGTAATAAAGGAACCTTCACCTTGCAAACAGGAACCTTTTTTAAATTTTTCACAGGTAGAACACATAATTTCCTTTGCCTTTTTACCAAGTTTTGGCTCCCCACCTTGGAGGCAACATAGAATGTGTTACATTACCTTCAGATCATTCACTCTTGTCCAGCCACATTTGGTTATGTCTCAATTCCCAACTGATGTGTAGACCTAGGGAAAGCTAAGGGAAGAAGTTTAGGACCTCAAAGGAAGGGAAGAAGGGTCTGGGGGAAAATGTGGAGTCTTTTCTAATATCTCAACCCTTGTCTGATATTCAGGCTTGGACTTGGAGAAAATATGGGAGAGACCCCCTGGAGCAATAACCCAGCACAATATCCTATATCTCACCTCGCAAAAGGCAGAATAAACAGAGGCCCAGCAAGAACATCTTGTCCATCTTTTCCTTTGTCTATGTAGACTTTACGTGTGGTTGCTGCTTAAATATAAGAATGGTTTGACTCACGTGTTACATGAAGAAATATCTGATCTGGAATCTGGCCTACCTCTCTCTAGGTGAGACTGTGATTTCCACCTTTGTGGGGAACAGGAAGAGAGCAATGATTGGGTCCTTGCTCCTTTTTTCATCTATCTTCAACAGGTGTATTGGTTTAGAATTGAATTTAACTACCACATCTCTAATATTTATAGTCTAAAAATATAATTTTAATGCTCCAGGATCAACAATCATCAAACATTTACTGAATTTATTACATGCTAGGATAAGTGGTGGGAATAGCTTTTTAAAAAAGTAAAAACAATCTGTGCCTTCAAGAATCTCCTTTATAATGGTAGTGATGATGTGTGGACACAACAGTCAAATAAATATGCACAAACAAGATATATTCAAAATAAACTGACAGTAATCTGCAAGAAGGCACTAAAATTAAGTAGGAACAAGAAAGATTTCTTGCAGAATATAGGATTTTATATTAGACTTGAATGAAATTAGAGGGAGGAGAAAAAGAACAACACCCCAGGAATGGTAAACAAGAAGTAAAAACTCACAGAATGGGGTAATAGAATGCTTTTGTGAGAACTAACAAAAAAGCCAGTGCCACTGGATGATAGAATATTTGGGAGGGAGGAAAATGTAAGAATATTGGAAAGGTAAGAAAGGATCAGGGTATGAAAGGCTCTACAAGTCATATAGCAGATTTTATATTTTATTCTCACAGAGGTTGTTGTTGTTTGTCCTTCATTCTTTAAGAGAACCATGACTTCAGGGAGATAATGCCATGACATGCAAGTGAATTGGATTTAAGTGAGGGGGCTATGCAAGGTCACCTGACTCACTTTTTCCTCCAGAGCCATCTAGGTTCAGTGATGAGATATAGATCAGATTAAGATGATCTCTAGTAGATCATCCTGGATGAAATGGAAGATCTTGGCCTTTTTAGGCTAAGGTCTTCAAGAGGTCTCAGTTTGACAGTGGTTGTACCCATTCAATAATTAAGGCTAAGTAGAAATTGAGGGAAAAAATCTCCTCTTTCAACTAGCCCCTTCACCCCCCAATCTAAACAAACAAATAGACAAATAAATAAATCTGGGAGAGGAAGACCCTCAGGGTTTCTGGCCAAAGCAGAAATGACTACTATTTATATTCAACCTGAGTCAATCAGGATCCTAACAAAGACCAAAAGGGGTTTGGCTTAAGACCTATTGGTGGCCAATGAAAAATAGATTGGTTTTGGTTTAAGGCCTGATCCTTAAGAAATAAATCTAGCCAAGATATCTTGGAAGGGTTCAGAGGTGCAAAAGAGAAAAAAATGCTTTAAAAGCATCTGTAGATAAGAATATTTTGTGGGATGTGTGCTAGGCTCCCTTCCCCTAATTAACTAATCAGAGACATCTTCAGGTACAAAAAGAAAGCATTTATTTAGTCCTTTCAGGGAGAGGCCCAAGCACACCTGGGAGACATCTCAGTCCCAACATGTGCTCTTCACACTGGAAGCAATAAAACTAGTTAAATAGCAAAAGATCAAGTCTTTTCATTGGATAGACTAAAAGGAAGTAACCATCATTGACCAATGATCACCAATATTGTCTGCTTCCTGTGGGTCACTTCCTGTCACTGACCTAAGGTCTTAGCCTTTAGAGACTTCTAGGCCTTGAGATCATGTGACTCCCTGCAAACTGGGCCTAAGATCTGATCTTCCGGCTCTGTGGACCTCTGGGAATAGGGATCATGTGACTTAGGCATAGTTTCATAGACTTTGAGAAAACTTCACCCAGTCAGTCCCATTCAGTATGATACCCTATGTGAACAGAGAGAGGAAAGGAGAGAGAAAAGGAGGAAATGTGTAATAGAAAGCCAGTAGAGTAAATTTAAGGGAGGAAGGAGTAACATGGTCAGATCTTCATTTGAGGGAAAAAAAGTGACTGGATTTGGCAATTAACAGATCATTGGTAACTTTGGAGAGAGCAGTTTCAGTTGAATGATGAGGTCATAAGTCAAAATGCAGAGAAAGGAAGTGAAAGCACTGATTGGGGATGACTTTTTAAGGAATTCAGCTGCAATGGGGAAGAGACATATGGAACAACAACTAGCAGAAATGGATGAATCAATTAAGAGTTTTTTGAGAACAGAGGTGAGGACACACAGAATGTTTCTAGGCGTGAGGAAGTGATCAATAGCCAGGGAGAGACTGAAAAAATTGTTTGTTTTTTTCAATACAAACAAAATAAAACAACCTTGTCATGGGCCCAGCAGAACATCAGGAAGGACTCAAAATATTTAACAGCAAATTACCAGTTCAAGAAATATTATATAACAGTAGAAATTATATTCATGAGTGTCCATCTTTTCTTTACTTCCTTGTAGGTTGTTCTTTTGTCTTTTTGTTTGTTTTGTAGAAAACCTCCAGTGCAAACAAGAATAACTTATCCTTTGACTTATCTTCTTCTCTCCTATCTCTCACTATGTATATTCTTTGAAAGAAGAGGAGGAGGGAAGTTGGTGGCGAATGGGATTTATTTCTGATGCTGGGACCTTCATCTCCTATTGTTCTCCTTTCCTGACTATTTTCCACCATATGCAAAGAAGGAGAGTGGTGGAGCAGGGTCCATGTGTATTCTAGCTGATGCTTCATTTAATGCTTCACTGATGCTTCATTCCAGCTCAATCTTCAGCTTCTCTTGGGAAGAGTGGTACCTTCCTTTCAGTCATGAACATTCTCATACCTAATCATAGCCTTCACACCTTAATGACTCTGAACCCATGTAGATCATCTTCCAAACACTATTCCTCATTCCTAATTATCTTATTCTTTTTTCCAGCCCCCCTATTCCCAAGTTTCAACCAAACACCACCCAGTACTTCCATTGTTAAAGTACACAAATACAATGGTAATACAAATAAGCTCTTCAGAGAAATTGATTAGTACTACACAGGTTGATACAGGCATACTAACTACATTTCTTGCAGGTAATGATGGGGAGTTAATTATCGTGGAAAGAACTGTCCACAATCAAACATAATTCTAAAATTTGTATTTGAATGCACTTTTGAAATATACTGTTAATTTCAGATCCCATACAAAGAGGAAGAAAGACTTATTTTTTTAAAAAAAAACTTAAAAAATTTTTTTCCTAATATATTGAAAGATAGTTTTCAACATTCACCTTTGCAAAACCTTGTGTTCCAAAGTTTTCTCTCTCTCCTCTTCCCACACTCTTCCCCAAGACAGCAAGCAATCTAATATAGGTAAAATGTGCAATTCTTCTAAACATATTTCCATATTTGTTATGCTATACAAGAAAAATCAGATCAAAAGGAAAAAAAAACAAGAAAGGAAAAAAAAAACCCAAGCAAACAGCAATGACAAAAGGTGAAAATATTATGCTTTGGTCCATATTCAGTCTCCATAGTTCTCTCTCTGGATGTAAAGGGTACTTTCTATCACAAAAGACTTCTTTTGATGTCTTTCTGACTTTACATGAGAAGCCATTGATATTTACAAAGAAAGCACACTGTAGTATAGGATTGTAGCTGATAATGAAATGTCTAAAGAATACAAATCTAACTCATTAAGACATTCAGTTACACAAAAAAATCTCACTAGCAATCATCACTTTGAATCTTCTTATTGCTCTCCTCAAATTCAGGTCCTCCAACTCTGTGAAGTAAACACTCCTTCAAGCTCATAAAGCAACCAGATTAGGGCTCTGAAAAATCAATTATTGGGATTAAATGGAACAATTATTGGTGATGAAAATGAAAGTATAATAAATCTATAATTTGAGCACAAATAGAGATTAAAATTGTATATATATGTATGTGTGTGTTTGCATTTTGATCCTAAAGATAGAAAAAAAAAAGCTTGAAGAAAGATTTGGTATCCCTATGGCTTGGTGTTTTTGTGAGTGTTACCAGATATTAACAATAACAAATACCATTTTGTGAAAAGCTACAAAGAGCAAAATTCTTTGAGAATCGCCAGAGGAAAAAGACACTGTGTATGGGGACTATTTGTGTTATGATAGGTTTTAAATGTATCCTACATTTCTATGCTGCTCTTCAGTTTAAATGTGTAACTCAGGGCTACAAAACAACTTGCCCCTTAAATTTATGTCAATGATAACCTGTTTTGAATGTTAAGTTGATTTCAAACACAGGTTGTTCAGTATATATTTCTTGGCACTTTCCAAATATTCCTTTTCATCTGTTACCTGCTATCCTTGGGGGTAGACCTTGGCATCAAATGATATTAGAACAGTTACTTTCTTTTGAGTTCACAGGTTTTACTACAAATGCAATGCCAATTTTATGCTGCAGTCTGAGAGTTGAAACAGCTGGAAAGGTGCCCTTGGAAAAATGAAGAGGATGACTTTGGCATGGCTTAAAGTAAGATCCTCTTGATTCAGTTTACCTTTCTCAACAGGAAATTTCCCAACATGCTTGATCCTGAGCTTTGCTTCTGATAACCTTGTGACTACATGATTAGCTATCAGAAATGACATGCCCAGAATCAAATAGAGCTAAGGAACTTTTCCCCCATTATAGTATATAGATCAGGTTCTTCTGAGGGCAGGAATCTTATTCTTATTATAACTATGCCTCCCTTTTCTTTCATAGCAAATTTCTATAATCAGGACAGGTGAACAGTAGAAATTTTGTAAGTATTATACCAAATCTACTAATTAATAGGTTGATATTGGAACATCTCTGAATTAACATAATAATATGCAAGTATGAAAAACTTACAATTTTAATCTCTATTTGTTTTATAATATAGGGATGCTATTCTCCAAAAATGGAAATTAGACAAAACAATAAGATAAACATTTAGTGTACAAGTTTTCTAAGTAATAGTAAATTTTAAGAAAGCAACAAGATTAGGATTTTTTTCTCTAAAATTTTATATATATATATATATATATGTATATGTATATAACTGACTTCCAAATGTTTTCAGCATGGAAATTCAGATTTTTGTTATGTTTTAGTAATAAGTTTTCAAACTTGGATTAAGGATTTTACATATAAAATTGTATTGATTTTATTGATTTAGCAAAATCATCCCCCCATTTTAAAAATAGCTTCTCTGACAATTTTTTAAAAAGAGTTCATTTTATAGTTATCCACTCATAAATTCTTATATTCTTATATAGATTTTTATATCAGGTATAAGATTTATATTAAGATAGGGTTAGCAAGTGGTATATAAAAACTGGAATTTTCTACAATTTCAGGTTCAGAGAAACAAATTTAAGAGATTGTACTAAATTGTATTGAGCTTTATTACAGGGTTTTTTTTTTTTTTTTTTTTGCTTTTTGCTGAGGCAATTGGGGTTAAGTGACTTGTCCAGGGTCACACAGCTAGGGAATGTTAAGTGTCTGAGACCAGATTTGAACTCAGGTCCTCCTGACTTCAGGGCTGGTGCTCTATCCACTGCGCCACCAGCTGCCCCGGGTTTTTTTTTTTTTTTAAGAATTACCTACCTTTCAAAGATGATTTGGAACCAGAGAAGTAGAACCTCCTTTAGAGCTGCCCAGAGAATGAGAGTTAACAAAGGATCTAGGTTAGCTTACCAAAAAGTAAGATGTGAAGATTAATACAAGGAGTTTTCTCATACATCAAATAACTGATATGTTTTATCTGAAAAATGATGTTGTGCTGGTCAAACGGTTATTGTTTCTATATTCCTTTGATTAAATATAGACACTTTGGGGGAGTGGGACACTTTCCTCCTGATTTCATGAAATTGAATTTGTTCGCTTTTCCCCTCCCAATTTGGAAAATCCCTAATCCTTCATCCAATTAGAAATCAGATTATTTCTTTTTGCATGCTGTTTGAATTGTTTTATTTTAATAAATGGATTTTACTGATTGTTTGGCTATTGTACTTTGTTCTTAAAGAGGACCAAAATGACATCACTATTTTAGAGTCAAATGTGTCCAACTGTGGCTTATCAGACCAATATGAGCTTGGAATGTTCTATCACAGGTCAGATACAAATAATCCATATGAACATTTAGGGTGGATTCTCTAAATTTGTACGTCTTGTATTTCTTTTAAGCTCCTTTAATTCTGCTTTGCTCATAGAGCACACCTTCTCTGAAGAGAGTACATCATGCTAGGAAGTCCTATGCCATTGTTTCTTATGTCACCTAATTAATTCTTAAGAGCGAACTCAAGAGTATCCTTGAATCACTTTTTCTGACCACCATGCAAGTGCTTGCTATGTGTAAATTCGCCACAAAACTGTCTTTTTGACAAGCACATGTTTAGCATTCAAATAAAGTGGCCATTCCATTGGAGTTGCACTTTCTGTAGTAGAGTTTGAATGCCTGGCAGTTTAATTTGAGATGGAGCCTCAGTGTTTGATATCTTATCCAGCCAGGTGAGCTTTAGAATCACCCTAAGAAAATTCAAATGGAAGCAATTTTTCTTGGCTCAGTGCTGGTATAGTGTCCAGGTTTCACAGGCATACAAAAATGAGATCAGCATAAGGACTCATAATTGCTTTTAATACATGAAAATCTATCTCACCCTGTATTCATAGTATGGGATAAAAACTGAGTAATGCCACTGTTTCTAATTTGTCATGTAATTGGCATGCATTGCTTAACAAATAGATATACTCAGAAACTTAAATCTTTGTTTCTCCATAAATTTCATCCTTCACTCTTTATAATTGAATAACCTCATTTGTGCATATGATTGAAAACATTCAGATGCAGAGAAAGGCAAGAAATGGCAAATTGCTCTGAAACCCCAAAAGCCTTTTGAAAGTATGTAAATGTATAAATATGAACAACTTTTCAAATTTGATCAACTGCCTCCTCATATACCAGTGTTGATCTATGCAGATCTAAGAAAGTTTTTCCTGTTCCTCCTGCACAAAAAAATCCTTTCAGAAATACTTGAAAGTTGTCCTTTACTGAGGGAATGATGATCTCCAGAAATCATTGATCCATATCAAATTGGGTGTTACATTAGAGAAATAAATAATGATGCTAGATAATGATTAATTATATATACATTTTAGAGCCAAAGACAACCACATGACTTAGAAATACTGTAACACCAAAAGAAGGTATGAAATCTCTATGTGATACCCAACAGGCATCAAAGTGGAAGGGTAGTTGAGAGTTCAGTATATTCACCAGTAGCTTATATTAATTGCATTTCATTGTACCAACCTTCTTTGCTTCAATTGTATATACATGATTGGTAGTGGGAGTAAACAGAAATTTGTGAAGGACTGAGAAGGTTGACACAATGTCCTATAATGCCCTATAATATCCTACAATATCCTATAATATCCTAGACAAAGATGCAAGGTAGTGATGCTAAAAACTTAAGTTTAAGTTATTCAAAGAGGTATTGTTATTGAGACAAAGGCAGAAATAAGAAATATGCAGCAGAATCTTGTTCCAATTATAACTGTACCTACAGTATAGGACACTTTGACTGGATATGTGGGTTAAGAGAGAACCAGGGAAAATACTAAGAAACACACTTGACTATAGATATTATTAAACTGTGAAACTTGTGCCAGGTGTGTGTAAAGAAAAGTACTGACAATTTGTGCTGCATTTTTGGTGAATATAAATAAAAGTAAAACTTTGGAAATTGTCTGTATTGACAATGTATTTTTGGAAGGAGATAGTTAAACATGTCATTCCTTAGCAGGGACAGATTACTTCATCAGGTATGCACAAGCATATCCAAACGGTAAATAGAAAGCAAATATAGTTGCTGAAATAGAAGTATTTCTCAATGTATTAATTTGCCAGCATCCATTCTGACACTGGCAAAGACCTTGAGAGTAAGGTTTACAAGGAAATGCTAGCTTTGGCGGGTATCAAGAAGTCAACAACTACATCTTTTTTTTTTAAAACATTTTTTTATTAAAGCTTTTTATTTGCAAAACATATGCATGGGGGCAGCTAGGTGGTGCAGTGGATAGAGCACCAGCCCTGAAATCAGGAGGACCTGAGTTCAAATCTGGTCTCAGACACTTAACATTCCCTAGCTGTGTGACCCTGGGCAAGTCACTTAACCTCAATTGCCTCAGCAAAAAGCAAAAAAACCAAAAACATATGCATGGGTAATTTTTCAACATTGACCCTTGCAAAACTTTCTGTTCCAAATTTTTCCCTCCTTTCCCCCACCCCCTTCCCTAAATGGCAGGTAGTCCAATACATGTTAAATATGTTAAAATATATAATAAATCCAATATATGTGTACATATTTATACAGTTATCTTGTTGCACTAGAAAAATCAGATCTACACTTGAGGGGGGCGGAGCCAAGATGGCGGAGTGAAAAGGTGACTTTCTGCCTCTCCTCCGATCTTCTCTCAAATCAACAATAAAATAAGCCTCTGAACTGATCTTCAAGTCAACGAACCCAGAAATATTTGGGCACGGCTCTCTGGAGAACTTCATATCAGGTTAGTCAGACTCGGACAGAGAGATAAATAGACGACCCCTGTGCAGGCCGGAAGTGAGGGTGGGACTCAGCTCAGCTCATCTTGGAAGAAATTCCAAACTCCAAACTCCAAATTCCAAACACCTGGAATTTATCTGAGGCACTCAGGACACTCTGCCCTGATTGGGGGCAGGTGTTCTGGCAGACTTGCCTTGTTTAAGGACTAATTCGGACTTAGTCCTAGCCCCCACCGGGCCAGCACCTTAAGTCAACTCGCCGAAGTGCCCCAGGGCAAAGCGTCTTCAGCCGAGTTTTTTTTTTCCCCCTACCTTAAAGAGATATCCACTCTGTCTAAAAAAAAAAAAAGATGAAGAAGCAAAAGAGAGCTCTCACCATAGACAGCTTTTATCAAGGCAAAGAAACAACCTCAGATACAGAGGTTTCTGTAGACAAAAATCCAGAAAAAAACAGCAAGGACCATCACTGGTCCCCGTTTCAAAAGGCCTTTCTGGAAGATTGCATAAAGAACCTCAAAAGAGAGCTGGAGGATAAATGGGAAAATAAACTGAAATCAGTGCAAGAAGGATACAGTATCTTGCAAGAAGGATATGATGCTCTGCAAAAGAGATATGAAAAAGACACCAATTTATTAAAAAATAAAATTAGTGAAGTGGAAAAAGAGTGCAGTGAACAAATTGGCCAGTTACAAAAGGAACTTAAAAAGGTAACTGAATAAAACAACACTTTAAAAATAAGAATTGAACAAATGCAAGTGAATGACTCACTAAGACTTGAAGAATCAGTCAAACAAAAACAAAAAAATGAAAAATTAGAAGAAAATATGAAATATCTCTTAGGAAAAACAACTGACTTAGAAAATAGATCTAGGAGAGACAATCTAAGGATTATTGGACTTCCTGAAAGCCATGATCAAAAAAAGAATCTAAACACTATCTTCCAGGAAATCCTGAAAGAAAACTGCCCTGAGATTGTAGAATCAAAGGGCAAAATCACCATTGAAAGAATTCACTGATCACCTCCTGAAAGAGACCCCAAAATTAAAACCCCAAGGAATATCGTGGCTAAATTTCAGGACTATAGCACCAAGGAACAGATTCTGCTAGCAGCTAGAAAGAAACAATTCAAATACCGAGGATCAATAATTAGAATCTGTCAGGATCTGTCAGCTTCCACACTGAAGGATCGAAGGGCTTGGAACCAGATATTCCGAAGGGCAAAGGAACTTGGATTACAGCCAAGAATAACCTATCCAGCTAGAATGAGCATTATCCTCCAGGGTAGAAGATGGTCATTCAATGATATAGGTGAATTTCACCTATTTCTAATGAAAAGACCGGATCTGAACAAAAAATTCGACACCCAAACACAGAACTCAAGAGATGCATAAAAAGGTAAAAAGGAAAG
>JAJPUD010000911.1:278195-307332 GCA_023553655.1 Myrmecobius fasciatus
ATTGGAGAATGGCTTGAATTCTTATATATTTGAGTCAATTCTCTATATATTTTAGAAATGAGGCCTTTATCAGAACCTTTGGATGTAAAAATATTTTCCCAGTTTACTGCTACCCTTCTAATCTTGTCTGCATTCATTTTGTTTGTACAAAAACTTTTTAACTTGATATAGTCAAACTTATCTATTTTGTGATTAATGATGACCTCTAGTTCTTCTTTGGTCACAAATTCCTTCCCCCTCCACAGGTCTGAGAGGTAAACCATCCTACATTGTTCTAATTTGTTTATAATATCATTCTTTATGCCTAGATCATGAATCCATTTTGACCTTATCTTGGTATATGGTGTTAGGTGTGGGTCAATGCCTAATTTCTTCCAGACTAGTTTCCAATTATCCCAGCAGTTTTTGTCAAATAGTGAGTTTTTATCCCAAAAACTGGGGTCTTTGGGTTTATCGAACACTGGATTACAATTGTCATTGAGTATTTTGTTCTGTGAACCTGACCTATTCCACTGATCCACTACTCTATTTCTTATCCAGTACCAAATGGTTTTGGTGACCACTGCTTTATAATATAGTTTTAGATCTGGTGCAGCTAGGCCACCCTCATTTGCATTTTTTTTCATTAATTCCCTTGAAATTCTTGACCTTTTGTTTTTCCAGATGAATTTTGTCGTTATTTTTTCTAGTTCAGTTAAATAATCTCTTGGGAGTTTGATTGGTATAGCACTAAATAGATAGATTAGTTTAGGTAGTATTGCCATCTTTATTATATTCGCTCGACCTATCCAAGAGCACTTGATGTTTTTCCAATTGTTTAGATCTGACTTTATTTGTGTGGAGAGTGTTTTGTAGTTTTGCTCATATAGATCCTGACTTTCCCTTGGCAGATATATTCCCAAATATTTTATACTATCGATAGTTATTTTGAATGGAATTTCTCCTTGTATCTCTTGCTGTTGCATCTTGTTGGTGATGTATAAAAATGCTGATGATCTATGTGGATTTATTTTGTATCCTGCAACTTTGCTAAAGTTGTGGATTAATTCTAATAGTTTTTTAGTTGATTCTCTAGGGTTCTCTAAGTAGACCATCATATCATCTGCAAAGAGTGATAATTTGGTTTCCTCATGACCTACTCTAATTCCTTTAATCTCTTTTTCTTGTCTTATTGCCAAGGCTAGCATTTCTAATACAATATTGAACAGTAATGGTGATAGTGGACAACCTTGTTTCACCCCTGATCTTATTGGGAATGGTTCCAGTTTATCACCATTACATATGATGCGAGCTGATGGTTTTAAATAGATGCCACCGACTATTTTAAGGAAAAGTCCATTAATTCCTATACTCTCTAATGTTTTTAATAGGAATGGATGTTGAATTTTATCAAATGCTTTTACTGCATCTATTGAGATCATCATATGGTTTTTGTTAGTTTGGTTATTAATATAGTCAATTATGCTAATAGTTTTCCTAATATTGAACCATCCCTGCATTCCTGGTATAAATCCCACTTGGTCATGGTGTATTATTCTAGGAATGATTTTCTGTAATCTCTTTGCTAATATTTTATTTAAGATTTTTGCATCAATATTCATTAAGGAGATTGGTCTATAATTTTCTTTCTCTGTTTTTGTTTTACCTGGTTTAGTTATCAATACCATGTCTGTATCATAAAAAGAGTTTGGTAGGAGTCCTTCATTTCCTATTTTTTCGAATAGTTTATATAATATTGGAGTTAACTGTTCTTTAAATGTTTGGTAGAATTCACATGTAAATCCATCTGGTCCTGGGGATTTTTTCTTAGGGAGTTGATTAATGACTTGTTCTATTTCTTTTTCTGAAATGGGACTATTTAAGTAATTTATTTCCTCTTCTGTTAATCTGGGCAATCTATATTTTTGTAGATATTCCTCCATTTCACTTAGATTATCAAATTTATTGGCATACAGTTGGGCAAAGTAACTCCTTATTATTGCTCTAATTTCCTCTTCATTGGTGGAAAGTTCTCCCTTTTCATTTTTGAGACTAACAATTTGATTTTCCTCTTTCCTTTTTCTAATTAAATTAACTAGAGGTTTATCTATTTTGTTGGTTTTTTCATAAAACCAACTTTTAGTTTTATTTATTAATTCAATAGTTTTTTTTACTTTCAATTTTACTAATCTCTCCTTTTATTTTTAGGATTTCAAGTTTGGTATTTGATTGGGGGTTTTTAATTTGTTCTTTCTCTAGCTTTTTTAGTTGCAAGCCCAATTCATTGATTTTCTCTTTTTCTATTTTATGCAAATAAGCATCTAGAGATATAAAATTTCCCCTTATTACCGCTTTGGCTGTATCCCACAAATTTTGGTATGTGGTCTCATTATTGTCATTCTCTTGAATGAAATTAGTAATTGTGTCTGTAATTTGCTGTTTCACCCATTCATTCTTTAGGATAAAATTATTTAGTTTCCAATTGCTTTTTGGTCTATTTTCTCCTGGCCTTATATTGCATGTGATTTTTATTCCGTCATGATCTGAAAAAAATGCATTTATTATTTCTGCCTTCCTGCATTTGATTTTGAGGTTTTTGTGTCCTAGCACATGGTCAATTTTTGTATAAGTTCCATGGACTGCTGAGAAAAAAGTAAACTCTTTTCTGTCTCCATTTAATTTCCTCCAAAGATCTATCATACCTAACTTTTCTAACATTTTGTTTACCTCCTTAACTTCTTTCTTATTTATTTTGTGGTTTGATTTATCAAGTTCTGAGAGAGGGAGGTTGAGATCCCCCACTATTATAGTTTTGCTGTCTATTTCTTCTTGCATCTGTCTGAACTTTTCCTCTAGGAATTTCCATGCTATACCACTTGGTGCATATATGTTTAGTATTGATATTGCTTCATCATCTATGGTACCCTTTAGGAAGATATAGTTTCCTTCTTTGTCTCTTTTAATTAAGTCTATCTTTGCTTTTACTTGGTCTGAGATCAGGATTGCTACCCCTGCTTTTTTTTGTTCACCTGAAGCATAATAGATTCTGCTCCAGCCTTTTACCTTCACCCTGTATGTATCTCTATGTTTTAGATGTGTTTCTTGTATACAGCATATTGTTGCATTCTGGTTTTTAATCCACTCTGCTATCTGCTTCTGCTTTAAGGGAGAGTTCATTCCATTCACATTCACAGTTAAAATAACTAATTCTGTGTTTCCTGTCATCTTATTTACCCTAGCTTATGCTTTTCTCTTTCTTATCCCCTTTCCCTCCTCCCTACTATTTTGCTTTTGAAAACCACTTCCCTCAAACAATCCTTCCCCTTTAGAGCCCCACCCACCCCCTTTTCCCCCCTTTCCCTCCAGTTTCCTTATAAGTACGTCTATTATTCCCTCTGAGCCAAATCTGATGAGATGGCGATTAACCCAATTCTCATTACCCTCCCTTTTCTCCCCTCAATCATTATAGGTTTTCTTTGCCTCTACATGTGATGTAATTTCCCTTATTTTACCTCCTTTTCCTCTTCTTCCAGTGTTATCCCTTTTCTACCTCTAATTTCTTTTTCAGTTTATCATATCATAAGATTCATAAAATCACAATAAACATATCATAATAATCATAAAATCACAGTAATCATATGATAATAATCATAAAATCACAGTAATCATATCATAATCATAATGTAATAATCAATTCATAAAATCAACCCTCATTCTATAAGTATCTATAACATAAATATAGTTCTCAAGAGTTATTTTTTCTTGTTACCTTTTTATGTTTCTCTTGTGTTCTGTGTTTGTAGATCAAATTTTTTGTTCAGTTCTGGTCTTTTCAGTAGAAATAGGTGAAATTCTCCTATATCATTGAAAGACCATCTTCTTCCCTGGAAGATAATGCTCATTCTAGCTGGGTAACTTATTCTTGGCTGTAATCCAAGTTCCTTTGCCCTTCGGAATATCTGATTCCAGGCCCTTCGATCCTTCAAAGTAGAAGCTGCTAGGTCCTGTGTGATCCTAATTGTAGCTCCCCGATATTTAAATTGTTTCTTTCTGGCTTCTTGTAATATCTTTTCCTTGGTATGATAGTTCTGGAATTTAGCCACGATATTTCTGGGGGACTTAATTTTTGGGTTTCTTTCAGGAGGTGATCGGTGGATTGTTTCAAGGAGTATTTTGCCTTCTGGTTGTAAAATATCAGGGCAGTTTTCTTTTATGATTTCCTGGAATATAGTGTCCAGGTTCTTTTTTTCATCATGGCTTTCAGGAAGCCCTATAATCCTTAGATTGTCTCTCCTAGATCTATTTTCCAGGTCAGTTGTTTTTCCTAGGAGATATTTCATGTTTTTCTCTATCTTTTCATTTTTTTGTTTTTGTTCAACTGATTCTTGAAGTCTTGATGAGTCATTAATTTCCAATTGTTCGATTCTAATTTTTAATGTCTTATTTTCTTCAGTTACTGTTTTTAGTTCCTTTTGCAATTGACCAATTACATTTTTTTGTTCACTGCATTCTTTTTCCATTTTTTCTATTTTATTTTGCAGTGATCTCATTTCGTTTCCCCATGTTTCTTCTAACTCTCTTTTCTGATTTTTTATGCAATCTTCAAAGAAAGCCTTGTGACATGGAGACCAATTTATGTCTCTCTTTGGGGCTTTTTCTGGAGTTGCTTTACCTTTAGGTGCCTCAGGATTTGAGGTCTGTTCTTCCCTTTCTCCATAAAAGTTGTCTATGGTGAGAGCTCTTTTTGGTTTTTTATTCATTTTTTTTTAAAGGTGTGAGGTCTGTTTAGGGCAAAGGTGGGACAGCTGCTTTAATTTGCCCTGGGGCAGTTCTGCTGATTGAGTTATTTCAGGAACTGGGCAGTTCTGCTGATTGAATTATGTCAGGGCTGGGCAGCTCCGCTGATTGAATTATTTCTGGTGCTTATCAGACCTGTTGTTTGATTGATTGCATTAAGGTGCTGTGTAATGGCAGCTAGTTACCATGCTCATCAGGGGTTCAGTGGTTCACAATCTATCCCCCTCAAAAGGCAGACCCTCCAAACCACCTGCCCACAATCAGGACAAATTGTTCCAAGAGGCTCGAAGAAGACTCCCATGTGTGTGAAAAGCACAACGCTCCCACTCCTGTTCTGACTCCTGTTCCAGCTCCCTGCTCCAGCTCCCTGCCCCGGTCTCCCTGTGCTGCAGTCTGGGTTCAGTAGGCCACCCCCTGCCCCATTAAAACAGACCTGTTTTGAGGTTCTTCCAGAGTATCTTCTTCTAGAATCGTGTTGTTCTCCAGATATTGTGGATTTTTTTGCTTCAGAATCAGTCTAGAGGCTTCATATTTTGTTGGTTTGAGGGGAGGTTAGAGGAGGTTACAGAGAATCCTGTCTGATCTCCGCCACCATGGCTCCACCCCAGTGACTTTCTTAGTGGAATTCTAAACTCTTTCCCTAAACAGTTTGTAGCTCCATCAACAATACATTCATATGCTGGTCTTTCCACAACTCCTCCATAATGGACTGTTGTCATCTTTTCTTATCTTTGTCAATTTGGGAAGGTTTGAGGTAAAAACTCAGGCTGTTTTGATCTTTCTTTTATTAGTGATCAATTGGAAGCATTCTTTTCATATGCTAAGGTTTGTAGTTCTTTTGAAAAGTTTGTTCATATCCTTTGACCAATTATGTGTGAGGAATGACATTTGTTATACATATTTCTATAAGTTGGTTAAACATTTTTAGATAGCAAACCCTTTTCAAATTTGGAATGGAAAGGTTGATAATGTTTTAAAGTGATGTGGGGAGATACTTTTTGCTTTTAAATCATCTAGAATTCACTCTGTAGCCTTCTCACCACCAGAGGGCCATCCTTTATAGCAAATAAGTATTTTTTAAAAAGAAAAAGAGGATAAAAAAATTCAACAAAATTGATAAACATATTAAGGGGAAAAATCTGAACTCACACTAATGGATCTTGACCTCTAAAAAGAGAAGAAGATACCTTCTCATATCTATTTTGTAGGGCCAAACTTTACAACATGCTCATAGATTGTGAAGTGTGCAGAAGAATATGTTGTACATAGCTACAACAATATTGTAACAATGACCAATTGTGAAAGACTTTGGTACTCTGATCTAGACAATATCCAAGAAAATTTCTTTTTTTAAATAACCTTTTATTTTTTCGAATACATGCAAAGATAATTTTCAATATTCACCTTTATAAAATCTTATGCTCCAAATTTTTCTCTCTCCGTTCTCCTCTTCTTGTCCTTTAGACTGTAAGCAATCTAATATAGGTTAAATATGTGCAATTCTTCTAAACATATTTCTGTATTTTTCATACTGAGCAAGAAAAGTCAAATCAAAAAGGAGAAAGAAATATGAGAAAGAAAAAACAAGCAAGCAAACAACAACAACAAAAGTGAAAACACTATGTTGTGATCCACATCTAGTTCCCATATCCTCTTCCTGAAGCAGAAGCTTCTCTCTTATCACAAGTGTATTGGAATTGCCTTGAATCATTTCATTGTTGAAAAGAGTCAACTCTATTGCACTTGTTCATCATTCATGATCTTGTTGCTGTATACAATATTTTCTGATGCAAGATAATTTCAAAGGATGCATGTTTTAAAGTGCTATCCACCTCCATTGAGAGAACTGATGAATTCAGAGTGCAGATGGAAGCACTTTGGATGTGGCCTTTGGAAGAAAGCAGCTATATCTACCTTAGACTTCCTAAGCTAGAGCATTTATTGATTTCATAGTTGGTTAGTATTGTGACATCTCTGGCAGCATCTAACTTGGAACTAATGAAAATAGATTTTGTCATTCCACACATGAAATTATGCTCTGTATAAATATTCTCCAAATTTTCCAATGACAATCCATGAATGGAACTAGGTAGTGCAGTGGATGGGACACTAGACCTGGAGTCAGGAACTGAGTTGAAATTCAACTTAGATTCATTTGCTGGATAACTAGGCTAGTCACATAACCTTTGTCTGTCTCAATTTCCTCAATTATAAACTGGGCATCAAGCAGGTAGGTGTCTCAATGGATAGAATGATAGACCTGAAGATAGGAAGACTAAAATTTATGAATTGGAATCTGGCCTCAGACACTTACTAGCTGTGTGACCCTGGGCAAGTCACTTAACCTTATTTATCTTGGTTCCTCATTGGTAAAATGAACTGGAGAAAAAAAATGGCAAACCACTCCAGCATCTTTGTCAATAAAACCCCAAATGGGGTCTCAAAGAGTCAGATATGATTGATTAGACTCAACAATACAAAATAGGGATAACAATAACTATCTCCTAGGATGGTTGTGAGATAATATGTGTAAAATCCTTAACACAATATATAGTGCTTAGTGCTTAATTCAATTTTAATATCTTAACAGGCATTAGCTTTTCCCTTTCTCTTCCCTTCAAAGCCAAGAACTCCAGAGTATGCATAAAATCAGGAACTGCAATTTCAATAAATCTTTTAACACAGAGGTATCAAACCCTGCAGCAATATCCCCAACCCTAGGGGTAGCTAGTTGGTGTAGTGGACAGAACACCAGCCCTGAAATTAGGAGGACCTGAGTTCAAATCTGGCCTCAGACACTTAACACTTCCTGTTTGTGTGATCCTGGGCAAGTCATTTAACTCCAAATGCCTCAGGAAAAAAAAATATATATGTATGTATATATCCAAGTCTGCAGATATCCTTATGTAGTATCTCCCTTCCCCTTGGGGTTCTGATACCATAATGCTTACAGAAATCATCTCAAGTCCTCCAATCATCTCCATATATAGAGCAAAAGGCTAACTTGATTTCTTTTAAAGAGTTTTTTATTTACTGAATTTGAGCCGCATTAGATTTGCATATAATCTTAATTTACATTGTTGAATTAAACTCTGAAATATTTTACCTACAATAAAATTGATTTCAGAAATAATTTTTGACTTATTAATAAACATTTGTGAGTATTTTGCCCAAAGTAAAAATCAAAAAATAATTTTTATTCAACACATGAAAATGTATAACAAATTTTATATTAATAGTGCAAAGCTCACTACTTGTAGTTTTCACTTTTAAAAATATAAAAAAATCCAAGTAGCTAATATAATGTCACAATCTGATTAGTCCTATATATATTAAATAGTTGCTTCAATTTTTAACTCACCATCAATGACCAAGAAAAAAAAATAACTTTTCATACAACACAAAATTCACATGTGCCTAAAATAAAAGACAAGAAAATAAAAGAATCCAGTACTGAGAATTAGGCTTACTGTTCTTTAAGAAGACAATGGTCACTGCTTATAATCAAATAGTGATTACAAAATATTATAGTAAAATCCAAGAACAAACTTTAGCCCTTTGACATCAGGCCTGCAGATTTTCTCCATGTAGGATAATATATATTGTGTAAATTCCTAAATGGAGGGAATAGGTGGAAGAATATATATGCCAGAAGGAAAAAAAAATCGAATATCTCCCACTTTCTGCAAACTGTTCAGAATTGGCTTTATTTGCTTTTAATATAGATAGTTGCCTGAGTCCTGAGGTTTAACATAAAGACAATTTCTTCCTCCTTCAGGGTAGAAACATAGTTTGTGGACATTTAAAATTAAAAAAAAATTAAGCTGAATAATGTACAAATACCCAGTTGTAATGGCATATAAAGAAAGGTTACATTTCTATTACTAGCCATATGGTTTTAATGACTTAATCCATTGTTTCTTAGGAAAATGTCATAAAACTGAATGTCTCTGGTCTTGAGACCAAAAGACATAAACAATCATTTTTCATAAATGACTATGTTTGCATGGTTGTTATTTAGGAACAAATTTTATTTCATTGTGGAAATATATGAAAAACAGGACAAAAATGTGACCAGGTCACACTTTATTTTTGGTGTTGGAGCTCTAAAATGCCTTAGGTAATAAAGGGAGATTTCAAATGGAAAGATGCCCAAATGTCAAAGTTTTCAATACAGCCTTGCTAAAAAATGTGTTCTAGCAAAATCTATTGATGAGAAAGAGAAACAATGAGTATAGCATTCAGAAAATGTTAAGAAACTGACTGCGATGGAGATGTTTGATAGTCACTTGCAAATTTGGGATCATCAGACATTTTAAATAAGTCTTCAGACTCCAAAAAAAATCTCTTCAGATATGCCATCTGCCCCCAAATCATGGCAATATATGAGATTTCAAAGCAGTAACAGAGACCCTCTGTACTATTTGTGTTGTCATTAATTATGTATTTTCTCTTAAATTTCAATGTAGTCTTCATGCTTTTCAGGTGTCTTTTTGTTATGGGTGTTTGGTCATTTCAGATATGTCCAGCTCCTTAGAAGATTTGTTATTTCCTTCTCCAGCTCATTTTTCTTGGAGGGGGGAAGGAGCAGGCAATTAGGATTTAGAGACTTGCTCAGCTAATAAGTGAGTGAGGCCAGATTTTAACCCACAAAGAGGAGGCTTCCTGACTCTAGGACCAGCACTCTACTACACCATCTACCTGCTCACAGCTGTCATTGCCACTCATTAATCACCTCTTCTACTTTGTTCTGGTAACCTTCTGTTTCTATGTCTCAGCTCTTTGGAGCTTCTCTAATATCAATAATGAACATTACTATCTTGGGAATCAAATGGGCATTCTGTTGTGGAAAGAAAAAACAACAAACTTTCAAGTTCCATCCATGTGAGCAGAAAAATGATATTTTCTGTTGGAGTATATGTATCCTTTATAAATTCCTTTATTAACAAGAACTTTAATCTCCACATCATTGTCTACTTTCAGCCACCTTAAAGATGAAGTCCCTCTTGGTGCCTGAGGTGACTCATTTGAAGAAACAGTCTCCTGGATGAATTGTGTAGCTGCTTATAAAGTTACCAGTGATCATGGCCAGTGATCAGGTGGGACTCTGGGAACCTCATCATGACATAGAATGAGTGCTGGGGTCACAAGGGGGTGGAGAACTGAACTAGGACTGAAACTGCAGTAACTTCTTAGCTTCCTTGGCTTGGATCATCAAAAGTCTTAGCTCACAGGTATATAAGGTAGTTGGCTAAGTTTTTGAATCTTTTATCTTAGAATTTATAGTAAATTGTCCCTTTTTTCACTGCTTTTTTTGTTTTTCTTCAATTGTAAATCTATGAATGAAACCACTTACTGCTTTCACAGTAGTAGCATGATTCTTTATACTTTGCAGAATTTGTTGAGAATCCTCAAAAGTCTTTAGATCTTGGAGGTTCTTTGGATACGGTCTCTTAAGTAGTATTTCTATCTTCTGTAATGTGTTCATGCTTTGTTAAGATATTTTATGAACTACATACTTGACAAACTCTGCAAAATTGTCCATTGATCTTTTGATCAATTTGACCATCTCTGCAAAATTGATCAATTGAACATTTTCCAACTGACACCTTCAGACCTGTCTCCTCTAGCTGATGTGTAAACTTTTATCAATTTCTTCTCATGCCATCTACTATTATTCCAAAAACAGTAATGTTACCTTAATACACCAATACATTCATTCAGAAGATAATTCATGTTTCTAACCACTTTCTCTATCAGCCATTGGAAAGTGGCAAGTATCTCTGAAATATCTTTTTGCATATCTTCAAATTGGTAAGATCAGGTTGGGCAGATGAAAACTGACTTCTTGTTTTTCTTTGCCGCAGGAATCTGAATTTATCAGCCATGAAAATCTAAGAACCTCTGCCTACCAACAGATATAATGAAGTGTTAGAATAATGCATTAGGTGGTTCTCAAAGTATGGTCCAGAAAAAACTGGAGGTCTCTGAAACCCTTTCAGTGAATCTACAAATTCAAATTTTATTTCTCATGTTATCTGTGGAATTGTTCAACACATATGTCCACCACCTACTGATGAAATGTTCCATACCCTTAAGTGGATAAATAAATTGCAGTATATCTATCTGTCTGTAATCTGTGCTGGCTTATTCATGCAGTGGCTAACAAGGATCCTGAAAATTCTTGCAATAACATTGATTCTGACCAATTCCAGGATATTTGCTATACCATGAGGGTATTTTTTATAGTATTAAAAATTATTGAGGACCCATCCAAAGAGTTTTTGTTTAGGTAAGTTATATTAATTATTATAGAAGCAAAAAATACTCAGCAAAAATACCACTGATGATTAATCCATATTTGTTCATTTATGAAGTCTAATAGTTTATGTAAATACCACTCTTGCAGCTGACACGTGAATTACTGGATATAATGATCTTGCCATTATCTAATAGTTTCTTTGAATGCTTTTTGAGCTATTTCATCACATGTAAGGAAATCTATTTTATTTATTCTATATTCTAGATTTTCTTATATACTATATTCTTTATATTCTCGAATGGCAAGGAGTTAGTGAACTAGATTTTTGGAATTGGTCTTTATATTTAACTGACATTCTACTCACGCAACAAAAGCATGTTTATTCTCCTGCTGAATTTTTGCCTCAATCAATCCTTTCATTCTTCTGACAATTAATCAGTCTTAATATTATAGTTCCTGGGTTTCCATACTTCTCATTAACAATCAGCCAGAAGGCTCAACTAGCACTCAAAAAAGGTATTTTATTCAATATTGTATCAAAAACAGTGGTTACAAAGCACTTCCCCTCTCCTATTCAAAAACAAACAAACCAGTGATTGCTTTCTCAGAAATACACACAGATTCTGGTATTAAGCAGGATGAACAGAGACTTAAAACATAATGGTAGTGATGTATATGCATATAATATATCAGACCAAGAAAATGCACACTGAAACAAAAAGTATTTGATGTCTTTCCTCTTTCTGGAGAGTCATTGAAGTTTATTGTGGGATAGAGTATCAGTAACAGATGAGCAGCTTTAGGGTTCATTTAGGATTCTATAAATTTTCTTTTGTAATAATAAAAGGATTAGGAAAAGGGAGGTACCAAAGGAACATTCCTTTTAACAATGCCATGACTAAAGCAAGTACATATTAGAACCATGGTATTTATCTCTTATTTGAAGCATTTAAATTGCATAATGGAGAGTCCTGATTTTGGAATCAGAAAGACTTGAGTTGAAATCCTATTTCAAACATTTATTAGCTGTATGACCCTGACAAGATACTTCATTTCTTTCAGCCTCATGTTCTTCCTCTACAAAGTGGAATAATATTGTATAGAATTTTTGTGAGAATCAAATGAGAAAATATTAGTAAAGTGTTTAGCATAGAGCCTGCCCCAGTAGATGCTTATTATTATTATTAATCATTGTCATTGTTAACAATGATTTCCTTAGAAAATTTTAAGCTTACCCTTTGTGTTTCAAGTATGGATAGTTTTTGTTACTCTTAACAAATCCTAATCTTTTAATAGGTTAAGTACATTCTTTAAATGTTTCTCATAGAAAGATGGGAACATAATGTTCCCTTTAGATCCCTTGTCTAACAGACCAATGCATTTCACATTTCCAATCTTCACAATCACTTACATGAAAGTCTTATAAAATCAAATGAGATGCAATTGATGATGAGGTCAAGCTTACTGTTTTGGAAGACTTCCATCCATGGCCCTATCTTTATTTACCAGCACTGGCTCTGTGGCCTCAGTTTCTTCAGAACTAAGTCATCATTCTCCTAGATGCTCCTGACATATACATAGCTCCATAGTTCACAGAAATGAGTCCTGTGGAAAAGGAGGCTTTATACTAGATTTTTTGCTTTCACCAAACAGTCTGACTTGCCTCAGCATTTGTGCCAGAACTGGCCAATTTATGGGTGGAACTAGGAAGAAAAATCATTCAACTAGAGTGGAGTTTTATTTGAGGAGGGCTGATCTGAAAAGATATAGATAATTCAGAGTTATATTGTTTTTAGTGAGTTAAAGCAAGACTCCATAACTATCTGCTATATATATTTCTCCTTCGCCTAAATTCCATATTGTTGTTTTATTGTTTTTCAGTTGTGTCCAACTCTACATGATTCATTTGGAGTTTTCTTGGTAGAGATAATAGAGTAGTTTGTCATTTCCTTCTCTAACCCATTTTACAGATGAAGAAACTTAGGCAATCAGGGTTAAGTGATTTGCTCAGGGTGACACAGGTAGTAAGTGCCAAGAGGGACTTCAAACCAGTGCAGGGAACATAGAATCTGATCCTGGTCTATTTTTGGCAGGACCTGCTACTTCAAAGCCCACAGTTACAAATTAAGAGTCTTTCCCAGATTCCCTACTTTGAAAAAAATTCTTATCTTCAGAGCTTGACTTACTACAGAGCAAGGCTTCTTCCAGAGAAGGCAGTAAGAGTCAAGTTGAGTCTTTAAGTTTTGACTAAACACTTTCAATACAATAAATTGATTTCTCCCCCAGCTTCTGTTAGGGCCCACAGGGGTCAATATTGCAAGTACCTGGATCTGTAGTGTAGTGGCCCGCAGAAAATCATTACAGCTGATATACAAATTGAACTTTCCCTGGAGAGAACAAGGCACTAAGGAGACCTTGTGGGAACCAGAAGGTTGAGAAAAGGAATGCATGTATCTGATTAAGCCTAAGTTTTTGTTTTATTTTGTTTTGCTTTGTTTTTGTAGTCAACCTCCATTAAACCCTCATGTTTTGCTTCATAAACCACCCTCACCCAGTGCCCTATAACCATATATTAGGACAGCACAATAAGATTTTCTCATTAGCTTGATGTGCCCATTTTCACTGGAACAGAGACTACTGAGTGGGATGACTTTGTGTGAAGAAGAGATGAGACTGAAGGGGGTGCAGAGATGCCTAGGAAAGGTTTTGAGTAGATGTCCTGAGAAACAATGGCGATAGGGCTAAGATTCTTGCTCACTATACCTTTCATGCATAAAGCCACTTGGGTTCATGCTGAGCTACTGCAGCCTGTCAGTCAATCAGTCAAATAATCATTTCTTAAGTGTCTACTATGTGCCAGGCATAATGGTAAGGGATGAGGTACAATGAAAAGCAAAAATAGCCCCTGCCACCAGGGAGCCCACATTTAAAAATGGAAATAACTGCTACATATAGCATATATACCTAGAAATTCCTCTCAACTCTTAGAGCCCAAGCCACCATTGAAGACTACCTATAGCAGATGGGACTCCTTGTTCCTCGACTTTGGTGCTCCTGTGCCATCCAAGTCTGGGGACATTTCACAAACTGTGGCTCTGGCAAGTGACTATGGACCCTTGATTGCACAAAGGAGACCCCTGCAGTATAAATGTGACCTTTACCAAGGATGTTCAGTCTCCAAACAACACACTTTTGGTTCATGGCTTATAATGGGTGCATGGCTTTCCATATTATCTCAATGGATCTTCCCAACAATCTCAGGAGGCAGGTCCTATTGGAGGCAAATAAAATTTAAGTGATTTACCTAGGATTAAATTAGCAGCACATGGCTACTAAGTGTCTGAGGTCAAATTTGAACTGACTTCAGGTCCAATACTATTCCACTGTGCCAATTAGCTGCCTAGTTAGCCAATGAACATTTATTAAGTGTCTACTGCATGCCAGACACCATACTAACTCTGAGGACACAAAGAAAGGCAAAGCACAATTATTGCTTTCAGAGCTTGTCATAGTCTAATGTAAACAACTGTATAAAGGATATATATCTGTGTGTATATCTGTATACAATGTATATATATGTATAGATAGATATAGTAACTAATTAGAGATATTCAACATGGGAAACGCACTGGAATTAAAGGGCATCAAGAAAGGCTTCCTGGAGAAGGTGGGATTATAGCTGGGATTTAAAGGAAGCCAAGGAAACAAGACTTGGAAACGAGAATTGAGAGCATTTTAGGAAGGGAAGAATGGACAAAGAAGGGACTCTGTTCTGTCTCCTCAGGCGTCCTTTCTTGTCCTTGTTGAAGGAACAAAATGAGGTCAATGGCAATGGCTCTCAGAGTGTGTGTGTGTGTGTGTGTGTGTGTGTGTGTGTGTGTGTGTAGTATATGTAAGGTGTAAAAAGATAGGAGAATGTCAGGCTATGAAAGGTTCTTAATCCCAGATTTTAGAAGGTTTTTTAGATCCTGGGCATACTCTAGGCTGTGGTTAAAATTGTTTCTCATTCTGGTCCTTCTGATCACCTCCTCCCCTTCTAGTCAGTAAACTTACTAATAGTATAAAAGTAATAATAAGAAGTAAGATGGCAAAAGGGGAATCTGGAAGTCATGAGCACACCCTCCCAAAAGAACATAATATTGAATAAAATTCACATCCTGGTAAGATGTGCTGAATCAAAGGAAACAGCAGGGGTGCTGCTGGATGAGATTTCTGGCCCATGATATGTAAATTCCAGATTTCCACATCAGTAGATCAGCAGAAATCAGAAAGGTGCTGATAATTTTGGGATGATGACTTTGAAGTTTCACCAACAACTTTGAGATGATTTGGATATATTAATGAATGTCACCCTAAGGTTACATGGCACCGATAGAAGCTGAACTGTTTCCCCTAGCCCCCAAAATGAGACCTCCACCTCCACCCTCACTCCTTGCCCAGGCCCTCTAGGGTGAGCTAATGTTCTAGTACTCTAAATAAATATTGTATTGTTCAACTATCTTCTACTGTTTGTGACCCCATTTGGGGTTTTCTTAGCAAAAGCAGCAGTTGGCCATTTCCTTCTCCAACTTAATTTACAGATGCGGAAGCAGGCAAACAGGGTTAAGTGACTTGCCCAAGGCCATACAGCTAGTAAGTGAGGAAGATGAATCTTCCTGATTATAGTTTCCTATCATGTGGGTGTAGGAATAATTGTGTTCTTTGGCAAAATGTCTCATTTTTATTATTCCTATTTCTAGTGTTGATATCATAGGGGTGATAGTGAATATATTTGAAGCCAAGGGGTGCAGTAGGTGGAGCACTAAACCTCAAGTTGAATTCAAATCTGGTCTTAAACATTTACTTGCTATGTAATCCTGGGCAAGTCACTTAACCACTGACTACCTCAGTTTCTTCAACTGTCAAATAATAGCGTCTGCTTCTCGGTGTTGTTCTGAGGACCAAATGAGATAATAATTGTAAAGTGCTCACCACAATACCTAGTATATTAGGTGCTTGATAAATGTTTTTTTCCTGATCTCATTCTAATATTTCTCCATTACACATACTAGAACTTGGATTTAGACAAGCATTTTTGATCATATTAAGTAAAGATTTTTAAAAACATTTTTATGTTTTAGGGTTTTTCTCATAAATGATTATTGTAAAAACATTTCTACATTTATTGACAAAATATTGTGAATGTTGTTTTTCTTATTTGTATGGTAAATTTTGCTATTTGCTTTATATGCTGAACTATTCGTGTATTCCTGGAATGAATTCAATTTAGTTACTATGAATAATTTTAGATATGCTTTTGCAGTCTAATTCTTTTTATTATATATCTGTTTTGGTCCAAACTTTTGATTTCATAATGTAGTTCCTTGTGTGAAAACATCCTCTGTGAATGTAGATTGGTGACTTCTGTGATTTAGAGTTTTAGAGAGAATAACCTGGAATAACTGAGATTAAATGGCTTTCCCACAGTCCTCAGAAAATCTGTGCCAGAGTCAGAATTAGAATCCAATTTATCCTGAATTGTAGCCTGAACTCTTAATTCATAATACTATTCTGACTTTCTAGCTGTACTATATTTGCCACTATTAATTTGAAATGCTTGCTTTAATATTCATTATCTATTTAACAAATCTTGTAAGTTAATTTAGTTAGCATTATAATTTTTATACATTTTCATGATCCAACCACAAACATTGAATTCATTTCTAGTTATTCTTTTTCCTTTTTTTCTGTAAACTTCTTGTGTTGGTGAATATACTAATCTTGCAACTGTTTTGGGATATTAACTCCAAGATATTTTTACATTTTGAAGTTATTTTAAATGACATTTCTCTAATTATCATTTCTTCCTGGATTTTCTTAGTTCCTTATAGAAATTCTAATAACTTTGTTGATTTATTTTGTATCCTTGGATTCACTAAAGTATTAACTCAATTATTTTTTTTTTACAAATTTTCTGATTTCTAAGTACATCATCCTATTAGCATGGTGTAAAGAGTTGATCTCAGAACCGAATAAATTTGGTTTTACATCTCATCCTTGACATAAACTGTTTATGTGATTCTGGACAGGTCACTTAATCTCTAAGTGTTCTAAGTAGCTTTTTAAGAATGTAAATCATAGCAAAGGTGCTCAACAGCCTTGACAGAATTTACTCACCTGGAAATTTCCTCCATCAATGAAATCATAAGTCTAGTTACCAAATTTCTTCTTATCATCACATCAGTTGATGTGCAAATAGGAACAATTCTGTATTTTCTTTGTTAATTTTTATGCTTCTATTTCACTCCTGTGACAAATTCCTTAGCAGTTCAGAGAACTGTGGGATCTCAGGTTTAGTGAAGAACTCTGGCTTAATTTGACCAACCCAAAATTGAACAGAAATTCCATTTATGGAAAAGGAATAAGCATTTAGATGATGCCTATTATGTGTCAGTACTGTTACAACTTTTGTCTCATTTGAATCGCACAACAACCTCTCAAGGTAGGAGTTGTTATAACCCCTATTTTACAAATAAGAAAACTGAAGTAGAGGTTTGGTGACTTACCCAGTATCACACAGTTAGTAAGTGTCTGAGACTGGATTCAAACTTAGGTTTTCCTGATTCTGGGTATAGGGTTCTATTCATATCACCACTTAACTGTCTGTCTCTTAGGGCAAAATGTTGTGTATATTGTCAGATGTAGTCATGATATTTGGATGTTTTTGCTTATTTGTTTTTTTTTTATTTTTAGAATATATGAGTGTTGTACTTTGTCAGAAGCTTTTTTCCCTGTGTTTCTCATAGTAATCTTTTGAGTTTGGATTTTAAAAATATGATTAGTCATATTGATAGTTTTTCTCATGATGAATCATTCTTGAATTACTGGTATAAATCCAGTTTCATCATAGTGATGAAGTCCTGGGTAACTAGGTGGGGTTGGTAGAGAAAGCCTGAAGTACTGATAAGATTACTTCCTAAGGCAAGCAGAGAATGGCATAGATGGGAATCAGTTCAGCCTTACAGTCCCAATCCTGTGGAGGTTTTAGGATACCCCACTTTACTGTATCTAATCAGAAAAGCAAGTTATGTCAAACCCCTGAGGTTAAATTTTCCCTATAAATCTATCCATGGCCAATGCCATCTTTGTTGAATACTTTTTGGTTTAGCCCACCACAGGATTCCACTTTATGGTATCTTTCTTCCCATTCCCCTTCCCCCATGCTTCATGGTCTCTTTCTCCTTATAGCTCAATTCTTTTAGGGTGCTAAACTCCTCTATGGATTTAGCCTACCAGTCAATGATGTACTCATTGGAGCACTCCCTTTCTCCTGATTAATTTTTTTAAGGTTATTGATTTTATTTTTTAATTTTTATTTAAAAATATTTTAAGTGTAAATACAAAATACAAAAGAAAAAACAAACATTGCTATGTACAAATAGAACATGAGAATTCAAAATATGAAGTAAAAAAAGCTCCATTTCAAGAAAATTTATAATAAATATTATGCATTATGTTCAGTTGTCCATCTTTCTTTTTTTTCTAATTATACCTGTACATTAACTTTTTAAATGCATATTTATGAATCATGTTGGGAGAGAAAAATCCAAACAAAAGAGAAAATCCATGAGAGAAAAAATGAAAAGGAAAAAAAAAAGTGAACATTGCATGTGTTGATTTACATTGAGCCTTCATAGTTCTTTCTCTGGATTCAGATAGCATTTTCTATCCAAAATTTATTGGGATGGCTCTGGATCATGGAATTGCTGAGAAAAACCAAGTCTTCATAGTGATCAGCACATAATCTGGCTGTTACTGTATATAATGTATTCCTGGTTCTGCTTGTTTTGCTCAACATCAGTTCATATAAATCTATTCAATCTATCTAAAATCAGCTTGTTCATCATTTTTTTTTGTAGAACAATAATATTTCATTATTTTTATATAGCATAACTTATTCAGCCATTCACCAATTGATGGGCATCTACTCATTTTCTAATTCTTTGTTACCACAAAAAGAGCTGCTACAAACATTTTTGCACATGTGGGTCCTTTTCCCTTCTTTATGTCTGGATACAGAGCCAGGAGAGACACTGCTAGATCAAAGGATATGCAGTTTTTTATGCTCAGTTTTATATGCCCTTTGGGCATAGTTCAAAATTGCTCTCTAGAATGATTGAATCAGTTCACAACTCCACCAACAATGCATTAGTATACCGTTTTCCCACATCCCTCCAACATTTATCATTATCTTTTCCTCTCATCTTAGCTAATCTGAGAAGTGTAAGATGGTATCTCAGAGTTGTTTTAATTTGTATTTCTCTAATCAATAATCATTTAGAGCATTTTTTTTTCACATGATCTCCTGGTTAATTGTGAGTTCCATGGGAGAATTTGTCTTTTCCATTGTTAATTGTTAAAAAAATCTTTTCCTTGCTAACTATATGCTCTTCCAAATCTATTTCATATTTACCATTCCTGATGCCTATTTTATCTCATTTTGTCTGTAATCTCTTCTCATAGATAAATGTGCATTTTGGCAAGGAGAAAGCTCTTATAAATTCTTCACATATGTATGCTACCAAACCTTATCATTTAGGACCTCTATCTCATCTTTTTATTGTTTTTTGCTTGGGAGCATGTGTTGGGCATGATTTCATTTAAACATTTTCAATCGATACACACTAATATATTATAGTTCACTCCCTAATCTAGACATTAGGATTATATGTGGCTCATAAAAAGAGTTTAGCAAGATAATTTTTCAAGTTTTGGTAATTTCTATAGAATTTGATATTATTCTTTGACATTTGATAGAATTTTATAAACTCATAAGAACCAGGAGATGTTTTCCTTCACTTTGGTAGTTGTTTTATAGCTCATTCTATTAGTTTTTCTGATTGAAATATTTAAAATCTCTCTTAAGGATTTCTATTTCCTTTCTGTTAGGCTGGGTCTTTTGGATTTCTCATTTTTGTTGTCATATAACTATAATAGTTTGTGGTAATTCTTTTATTCTGATCTTATTGTTTATTTGTTCATTTGTTATTTTGTTGATTTTTAAAGCTGTTCTTTTTAATCATGTTCACCAAAGGCTTACCAACGTTTTTAGCTTTTTCAAATAATTAGCTTTTAGTTTTGTTACTCTGTTCTATAGTTTTCTAATTTAATTTAACCATTTTCTTCTAATTTTCAAATTCTTTTTTGTGCTTACTTTGAATTTTTGTATTTGTTGGCTTCCAAAATTTTTTTAAAATATATTGGATTCATTAATTTACTTAAATCTTTATTTCACTTTGGAAAAATAATTTAAATTAACAGTTAATAAACTAAACTATGTAAATTTAAACTATATGAACAACTTTTTTCCCCCTGAGGAAATTGGGGTTAAGTGACTTGCCCAGGGTCACACAGCCAGGAAAGTGTTAAGAATCTGAGATCAGATTGGAACTCAGGTCAACCTGATTTCAGAGCTGGTGCCCTCTTCACTGCGCCACCTAGCTGCCCTGTGAACAACTTTAACAGATATTCTCCAGTTATCCTTTAAATCAAGCTATGTTTGGATTATTTTCCATTGACCATTGCTCTAATAGAGATTACCAAAAAGTTTACCTAATTATGGATTTTCAGAAAAAGAGAAAAAAATAATATAAATACTAAGAAAAGGGAACTTGATAAAAATAAAAAAAACCAGATTTCTTGCAAAGTTAGTAAAAATATAACCTATGAAAATGTAGAATATCTTATAGAGGTGATATCAAGCTTAAATAGAAATAGAAGTTACTAATTTGTACATAAAGATCCATATGGGCTACATATTGACCTAGAAAATTACATATTAACATTATCTATGTTCTTTTTATTTTTGTTAAATATTTTGTATTTTTGTTATTCAGTTGCTTTTCAGTCATATACAATTTGGTAATCCCATTTAGATTTTCTTGGCAAAAATATTGGAATGATTTGTCATTTCATTTTCTAGCTTAATTTTCAGATGCCCAGGATCACACCTTTCAATCCAGTTTGGACCACTTTGGGAAGTGGCTGCCATGTCTTGGAACTACATTAGTAAACTTCAATTGACTTAAAATATGTGTTTAACTTATGTTCATAGATAACCAGTTCTTACTCTGCCCTTTGAATATCTGCAAAGTAACCATTTTAAGGCTAGAATTTATTTAGATAACTTATAATGCTACATTGATCTTAGAAAATTAGGCACCTGGAAGCTATTATGGAGAGTTCCTCAATAAAACAAGTCTAAAGGCATCAGCCATTTTCTCTTTGGCCTCTTAATTCCACCCTCAACACCTTAAAACAACAACAAAAAAATCTAACAAATAACCCCCCCAGAAAAAAAAAAAACAATTCTTCCTTTCTCTTTCTTGTTTGCAACACTTTTCCACTTCTTTCCATTTTATTTTTCTGTGTTCTATTTAGTTGTGGTCTTTTCCTCAGAAATACTTGGAGGCCCTATATGTCATTAAAGATCCATTGCCCCCTGAATTTTTTGTAAGACTTTACTCTGCTGGGTAAGTTATTCGTTTTTTTTTTTTGTTTGTTTGTTTGTATGCTTTTTTGGGCAATTGTGGTTAAGTGACTTGCCCAGGGTCACATAGCTACTAAGTATTTCGTGTCTGAGACTGGATTTGGCTCAGGTTCTCCTGACTCCAGGCCCAGTGCTCTATCTACAATGCCATCTAGCTGCCTCCCAGGTAAGTTATTCTTTATGTAAATCTATATATTTTTATATATCATATTCCATCATAATTGAAATCCAGAACAGGGTCATTTACACCAGGGATTCTTAAACTTTTTCCAACAATGATCCATTGTTGGCCCACGACATTTTTATGTGATCCCAAATATATAGGTATCTATAAAATAGGTATACAAATCAAACATTTACTGATAATAAATCATAATTTTGCAATCCTTAATTCAGTAATAAGATCCCATATATGTTTATGTCCCACAGTTTAAAACACTGGGATCTACACCTTCACTTCAACTCAAACAAGGATATTCTTTCCATGAGAGGTTTGCCCTGCCCAAATGAAACTGGGGTGGGGGGAGGTACTCCAATGTACATACTGATGACCTCTTGCCATATTATATTTATATCTTCTTACACACACACACACACACACACACACGTGTGTGTGTGTGTGTGTGTGTGTATTTTGCTGAAAATTATGTTAACTCAGTGACCTATTGTTCCCAGTCTTGCTTATAAAATCAGTGTTGGGGTATGTTGTGTTTGAGAAAGAAACACCAAGTCGGCAGCTTTTTATATTATTTGCTTTTTACCACTTACCTCTATCTGCAAAATGTCACATTCTTGCTATGGGAGGAAGGACCCGAGATGCAAAGGCACAACCCAATTTGCTGAGGTAGAGCTATCTGAATTATCTTAACTTTACTTGTAAAACTTTTCCTTGCCTTGATAATCTCCAGTGATCAATCTGTCAACCTGTTACTATCTTGCTATACTTATAATTATATCTTTGTTTATTATTTGCTATTATATCCCATATTCTCTTAGTCCTGAATTTTGAGTTTTGCCTTGTTAATTGGGGGGAAGGCCCCCAAAAAGAAATTTCCATACATACCAAACATACATCCATTGTATGTATGCATGTGTGTTTATATGTATGTATGTATATGCATGTATGTATAATCTCCATCCCCAAGTAGCAATTACTTAGTCATATAGCCTCCCAAATCCCTTATTTCTGCAATTAAAGCGGTCTGAACCTGGAGGAATTCCAGCCATTGCCTTTCAGTGGCTCATTCCAAGAGCATCGCAAATCTAGATCCAAAGGCTTGGGTGCCTCTGACCAACCAGGCTGGGTAGAGTATGATGAAATATGGTGGTAAAATAACCAGATAAAATGAAGAAATGATTAGTGAGGTTTTCAGTAATATCCTAACTATTGACCACCAACAACATTGTAATGCCAGAGAAACTAAGGGAAGACAGAGATTAGGTTTTTAATATTTTAATAGTGGGGAATTATGGAGAGAGTTCCTCAATGAAACAAGCCTGAAGGCACCAGCCATTTTCTCTTTGGCCTCTTAATTCCACCCTCAACACCTTAAAACAACAACAAAAAAATCAAACAAACAACTACCTCTCCCCCCCCAAAAAAAAACAATGACAACAACAATTCTTCCTTTCTCTTTATTGTTTACAATATTTTTCCAAAACTAGCTGGTTGAATGGGACTGTTGTCTCAAATCATCCAGCATCAAGCAATTAATTCCAGAGACTTTTATAGGACTCCAGCTATCAGGGAAACAAAGGGGGTAAAATGGGGGGGGAGTGGGCAGAACACTGGGTGAGTGGACAAGCCATAATTCCAGACCTGACAGTCTGGGGGTCAAGAAGATAGGACTTTGCAGGGCAAATCCCAGCAGGCATTTGAGATAGGCCATCTGGAGTTTTATGACTCACTGGAATGTGAGAGTAGCCAGATCTTCAAGGCCCCAGTTCTCTCAGTCCCAGTGGGGCAAGGAAGGGGGATGGCCACAACAATTCCACTCAGGACATAATAATTCAGGGAAAATGAGGCATAATGATTGAGGAAAATTGAGACATAATGATTCAGGGAAACTGAGGCATTATAGCATGACTCTTTATAACAGTAAGATTCTTATGGGACACTTTTTTTCTTCACATCCAGAATAGAATGGAACCAATTCATCCTCATAATCCCTTCCAATTGATCAAATATCTTTACCTTTTACATTTTATTTTTAGTGAAATTTATTGCACATCAGTAAATTCTATCAAGTCAAATAAAAAAATTCTCATTATTGGACCTATCTCAAAATTCTATTTCTTAAAGGGAATTCTAAACCCATTTTATGGATTGCTTCCTTGCTCTTTTGCATTGGAAAAATGGCTATAAAATGGCTATATGGAAAAATCAAAATCTCAGCCAACTCTTTGCCATCAGCTGTTCTGCTTGTTTTCAACTCCACCACCACCATCATTATGTCCCATCCTGCCCCACCCTTTCACCACCACCCTAACTCATTTTTTTCAGTTTCTTTTTTGTGGATAGTCTTCCCCCTCTAGATTGTAAATCCTCTAAGATAGGGGACTGTCTTTATTTATCTCTCCAGCACTGGTGCCTGGCACATAATAGGTGCTTAATAAGTGTTGAGCATATCATATCATTCATAAAGATGGACCCAAATCAATCATTTTATCACCTCAAAAAGACAAAGAACATCTCTATATGAAGGATCTAATTTATGATTTGTGTAAGTTCTTCCAGTTGATGAAATTCTGAAAATGACAAACACTTCAGTTGATTTTTCTGTCCTGTTTGACTCTTTGTGATCCTATCTGGGGTTTTCTTTGTAAAGATACTAAAATAATTTGCCATTTTCTTTTCCAGTTAATATTATCATTTTATTATGAATTTCTGGCCTGTATAAAAAGCAAAAGATAGTAGATGGGGCTCTGAGAAATACTAGAAAACAAAGAATTCTGGGGTTTAAGGAGACCAAGGGAAGGTTTTTTGTCATCCTGACCTCTGACATTCTCTAAACCCCCTCACCCATGGACATTTCTATCATACCATTCTGTCTGCAAAGGAGTGGATGAAAAGGAGTAGGGAAAGACTCAAAGAAGACAAATGGAAGGAGACTTTGAACATCATAATGGCTTCCACTTATGAATGTTCCTAGAGGTGAAAAGAAATACTTTACACTAAATGAGGTCTAAGGGTTTTGGTGCCTGAGATAGTTACTTGTCCTGTACAGGGGGAATCAGAATTCCTGAGGGCAATTGGAACTTGGAAGAATAGAACATAGACATAAGGAGGAGATTTCCAGGTAAATGTAGGAGGAAAAAAATGTCAAAAAGAGAGCTTACAGATTGGGTGAGTAGGGGAGGTACTCTATCATGGTACAATGTCTTCTCTGATACAGGTAATAATTACCATTGTTCTAAAAACAAGGCACAATGGAATTAAAACGATGCATGGCATAAGCCCTAAAAGGGAGAGATGGAAAACACATAGAGGGCAGAGCCTAGGAGGAATACTTTGGAAATTTGATTAGTTTTGAAAATGCAGAGAAAATAGAGGAATCAGGTGATTATAGAGTCATTAATCAAAGAATGAGTGGGTAAACAGAAAAAGAAGATGGATAGGGAAGAGGGTGAAAGAAATTCTTTTTGTTCAAAGGAGACATAAAATATGAAATTTTGAAAGCTGATGAACAGGACTACATAAAGGGGAAAAAAAGGAAAGGAGGCTGAGAGGAAAAAAAGAAGGGGCAGGAAATATAGGCAGATAAAAGCAAATGATAGGAATTGGCAAATAAAACTTTTAAGGGAAAGGGGTAACAAGAAGAAGGTGGGCATGAGTAGAAGACAACAGGGACACCTTAAAGAATGAAAGTAACCGAAGGAGCATGATATTGTATTTACAGCTTTAATAAAATCCATTTTTATAGACAGTTGGAGTTGCCTGCTGGAATGCTCATGTACTCTTTCAGAAAGGGCACACTCTTGACCTAGGTTTGGCAGAATCCTCTGTCTTTCTAATCTGTAAGGGGCTTGACTCCATTTGGCATTTCCCAGAGGGAAAGTATTGCTAGTCCTTCTGTTGAAAGCTAGTTTCCCCATGTGAGGTATTTCACTCTGTTTGATGATCAACATCCAGTTACATTTTCCATATTTCTGTTGGTTCCTGTGCAAATAACTGACTGGAAGCAAAGGTAATGAGGCAATCTATGTCTTGGGAGCAAGTTCATTATTTCTGTTGGCTGTTTTATGTACCATTGAGTTAAATCCCACTCTTTCCAAAGTGAGGAATACTTCACTTATACCAAAAAGGGCCTCCTCCTTACACTTCACTGTCAATGTCTTTGTTCCTTTTGATGTTCAAGTTTGCTAATGTCTAAATTTGGGCACACCTTTATGCACATATGGTTCTGAATTAAATTGCCCACAAGAACATACTCTACTGTCAACCTTTGTGAACATGCACACCACCCCCACCTTACTTTGGCTGCTTCCTTTGATTGCTGGGCTAGTGATATCTGAATAATTTGGGGGGGCTTTTGAAGAAGTTCATTACTATGTCTCTGAGGGCACTGTTTTTTAGGACTAAATGGTATCTTACCCCACTCTCTGCCACTGTTTATGCAGGATTTAACACAGTAAATATGGGTAGTATTGGGGGGAGCAGATGCCATTCAGCCAGGCAAAAAGGCATGATATTAATGCTCCCCCCAAGGTGGAGTGGGTCAGGGAATGTCAGAAGTCTGAATGACAGTTTCCCTTACTTCCCATGGAACTGCAGAATTCTTTGTTTTCTAGTATTTCTCAGAGACCCATCTACTGTCCTTCTGCCTTTTAGACAGTCCAGAAACCTATAATGAAATAATTGATAAACAAAAAGGTTTTTATGCTTATAACAAACCTCAGTTTCAGTACTGCCTGAGATACTCTTTACTTTCTATGGCTCACTCCCTGGATTTGTTTAATAATACATTTGTTTTGAATGCCCCAACATCTTGTGGCTTCTAAGATATCTAGAATAGTTAGAAGTCAAACATTTATTAATCACCTACTACATGTAGGCACTGTGTTAAATGCTGGAATACAAAGAAAAGCAAAAGACATTCTCTGCCCTCAGGGACCTTACAATCTTTAGATTTTTTGTAGCTCCCTTGGTCCAGAAATAAATGAAATTCATATTTACTTTATTTGACTGAAATAAGATAGAAATTGCAAACAAGTTAGAGAGATTTTCCCATGTGAATACAAGGAAAAATTAACATACAACTGGATACAACAATTTGGTTAAATTTTATAATAGACATATTCCTATGCATTTTCTTTCCAATCCGCATCTATTCTTCAGTCACAGGAAGTGGGCAGGTGAGGGCAATGAAAGAGAGCTGGGAAGCCCCAGCTATTATTACCGAGGGACGAATCTAGGAATATTCAAATTTCTAACCAGCTTTTAGGTATGTATAGGGTAGATTGCAATTATTTTCTCCGCAGCATAAGGTCCACGATGGATTTTTATCACTCAGGAATTTTTTTTCTTTACAATCCTTAGAACAATCCAGTTCAGTGTGAGTATATTCATATCCTAAGAAAGGAGTAATAGGATCATAAATTTAGAATTGTAAAGGGATAATCAAGGTCACTAGTCTCATTCATTTTAATTATAGAAAGTGGGAACTGAGCATTGTCCAGTGGGAGCTGGAATTAGGAAGAACTGGGTTCAAATCAAGCCTCAGACACTTAGTAGCAGTATAATTTGGGTAAATTACTTAATCTCTTTGCCTCAGTTTCCTCATCTGTAAAATGGGAAGAATAATACTAGCAGCTATCTCATAGGGATGTTGTGAGGATCAACTGAGATAATATTTATTATCTCAATAACTTAGCTTAGCACAGAGCCTGGCACATAATAGGTGTGTTCCTTTCCCTTCCTATTTCCACTGTATCATATCTAGTAGCTGATCCTATGTTTCTTGAAATTTGAAGACATGTCAAAAAGATTATTCTCCTTTTCTAGTTTCTAGTCAATCCTTCTTGGGATAGGAAGAGTAATTTACGATGATCATCAGTGGAATATAATGGAAAGAATTGTGGAATTGGAGTAGGAATACTTGCATCCACAACCATTGTCTGCAATATTCAAGTTTTTGACCTTTGACAAGTCCCTTTATCTTCCCAAACTTCAATTTCATCACATATAAAATAGTTATAATACTACTTGAACTTATCTACACATCAGGGATGTTGATAGAAAGCCTCAACTGATATATGAAAGTAAGAAATTATAGGATAGTAAAAAATTTCCCAAGAATTCAGTCATGCATGGATTCCCCACTCCCACCCAGTGTCTGAGTTGGCCAGTCAGGGGGCAAGGCTGGCGCCCTGGTTTTCTTACCATCCTGAACCTTCTTATAGTGCACTTGGCTTCTGCATCCAATTCTCTTCTCCACAGAACAAGTCTTCAAACCAGTCAAACAGACACCATAATAAAATACGTCGCAGTAATTGCACATAACTATTCTTGGTTTCTGTGCACTTCGAGGAGAATATCCGGGTACTGTACCTTAGAGACAGGAAGAATAATGTGTGGGTTTTTTTTAATTGCCCTCTACTTTGCTTATTTTTAATCATACCTTCACTTGCTGGACTTAATCCAAACAGGGATCTGCTGATCAGAGTTCAGGGATGAAGCCCTGGGGAACTCACTCAAAGGGAAGAGAAAAAAGGGAAAAAATTGTTATCATGGGATCATAGAATCATTATTTTTAAGGCTGGAATACCTTCAAGGTCAGACGTCTTCAATTGTGTCACTCCTTATCTGATATTCCAGATTTGTGGTTGGAATAGTTATAGAAGAGACCCAAGGTCCACACCCCCAGCATGCTAGGACTCACCCCCCAAGAAGCAGAGAAGACAGAATCCCAGAAAGAACAGCTTGGCCATATTATCCTTGTTTGGTTTCTGACTGTTGAGTCAGGTAGGGCAGATTCTGGAACACTGACTATTGACTGGTTTCCTCCCAGAGGCAGCTACCTTATAACATTTTGAACTGTGGCCAGAAGCTAATTGGGTTAGTAGGAAGATAGTATGAAGGAAAAAAAAAGAAAGTCTTGGGTATGATTTCTCACTCTTAGAGATAGAGGGTGTTCCAGATGCCTCTCTTCTGACAAATGGCAGTTTTCTGGTGTCAGATTTCCTGACTGGGATAGAAATGAAGATATTCAGTTAATCAATTCATCATCAAATATTTAGTAACACTTCTTTGTCTAGTTACTGTGCTAAATTTGTGAAAGATATAAGAAATACAAGATATGGTCCTAGCTTGCTCTCTCTCCCTTTCTCTCTCTCTTCCTTCCCCCCTCTTTCTCTCTGTCTCTCTCTCTCTTTCTCTCTGTCTGTCTCTCTCTCTCTCTCTTTCCCCCTTTTCATCTCTGTCTCTCTCTATTTCAGTCTCTCTGTCTCTCTCTGTGTCTCTCTATTTCTTTCTGTGTCTCTCTTTGTGTCTTTCTTTCTCTGCCTGTCTCTATCTTTCTTGTTTGTCTCTGTCTCTCTCTTTCCCCCTTTTTGTCTCTCTGTCTCTTTCT